>SNQJ01S0092208.1:14639-43437 GCA_010110895.2 Picea sitchensis | reverse complement strand
GCATGAGCAAGCTATTGGAGAGCTTGGATGTGTTGTGACTGGCTGTGGGTCAGTTTGGACAGTGGAAGACAGAAGAGAAAGTGATTGCAGGTTGCAGAGGATCTAAGCATGTGAAGCAAAGCAAAACCCTAGTTTCTCAGAAGCATACGCTTGTTACATCATACACTGGTCGCGTTCACACGTGGGATGTAGTGAGCTAGGGAGCGTACACACGCGAGCTGCACTACTGACAGGTCGTGTACCTATTGACAGATTGATATCTGTCGAGGATTGTTGCCTCATCTCAGTTGGTGCTGAGAATGTAAGCTGAGTCTTGCATATATATAGTTGGTGCTCTTGTAGAGTTGTACTCTATTCAGTTGTTGCTAATAAACCCCAAGGATTGTAGTCCATAATAAAAAGAAAATTGTACATACATCTTGTGTTCTTTGTGTTTATTGTGGTGATGACTTGTTGATGATATATTGCTAATATATGTTGCTTATATGTGCTCACATCTAACTGGTTATAAATGACAGCAATGGGTAATGAATAAATGTTGAATGCTAATTGATGAGCTATTGTGCAAGAGGGAAGTTTTGGGAAAAAGAGCCCCACACTCATTCACCCCCCCTCTAAGTGTGGTAGGTGTGTCCAACGAAATGTACTCCGAGAAGAGTATTTACATAAACATTTAAGACTGTCGGGCTGTCTAAGGACCTTACGGTATGCAAACATTTAAGTTGTGATGGGTGTTGGAGGATGTTGCATCATGTAAACATTTATGATGTCATGCCTATTAAGGCATCTCAGAATAAGTGTCAATCACTACAAATCTTGGATATCAAAACATTTCAATATGCTTGGATATCAATCACTACAAAGCTTGGATATCAAAACATTTCAATATGCTTAGTACACATCAAAACCTATGGATATATTCGGCTAGCAGAAAATGCTAATACAAACATTCGAATTAATGCTAGCATTAATCGACCTTCAACCAATATAGAGGAAAAATATATGATTAAAAAATATTGTCTACGAGAAAAACTTTGGATATGTTGCATATACTACATTGGGAATAGCGAAGCTGACAATAAGACCTCCAATCTCTTATCTAATCAGAGCAGTACATATATGTTATATGCTTTTAATTCCATAGCTCCAACAATAGGTATTGTGTAAATATTTCAGGTCAAAGGACAAACTAATATGTAGTCAACGCATTATCGATCGCTATAGTCCCTCTATGCCTATGGCAGGGACTAATAATAGACAAGAAGAGGGAACTCGCCCTTGTTCACTGATTTTGTAAATTATATATAAATTCCATATTGCAGTACCCATTGTTTACTAAAAGGTTTTTACTGGGACAAAGACTTTCACGCTATCATTAAGGTACATGTACCCATTGTTTACTAAAAGGTTTTTAGTGGGACAAAGACTTTCACGCTATCATTAAGGTACATGTAGAGATATGATAAATCTTACCAATTGATTAATCAGGGATCCATAAAAATGTAATGGAATCTTGGGTTGATTAATTATATGTGTCCTTTATTTATATATTTTTTATTAAAAAATATTATATAAAAATAAGTATGATTATATGTAATTACTAAATAAAGTTTATATTTATATATATATTAATGATGATGGTTAACGTCGTCCACTTAGATCAAAATTGATTTATCGGACCTTAAGAAAAGTAAGAGATTACTTGGATTTATTTTAAATGTCATTTCAATGCTGGAAAAGCATTAAGAGAAGCGTTCCAAGTTGACTAAAGTTTTGATGACTTAGAAGGTTAGGAAGGTCGATATTGTGACAAATATTTGGAAAATGGGATCTAATTTGGGTATATGTAGGGTATTCTAGGAGAAAGTCCTTTTCATCTTCAACCATCTTGGTGTCACAAAGGGGACATATTCTTTATTTCCAGGGTGTTTTGGGGATTGTCCAATGCCCAGTTTCACTATGCAACTCATGAGAATTACTTCTTATTTTAGCAATATTGATTCTCTTCTTTTACGCTAGTCAAAACAAAGAGACACTTTTGATCTTCAAGGTTAGGGTTAACCACCTTCTTATAATATCTTAATTTTCATTTATTATCTAATTATTTATCTCACCATAGATTCTCCTTAAATTTAGATTGTACAATATTTTTAATATCAATGATATTCTACATAATAACTAATTCTTTTATTCCCCAATGATTTACCCAAGACTTGACATCATTATGCCATCCCCGCTTGAGCCGTTGGTGATTTTGGCTACATTTTGAAGCAATTTTGGGGAGCGTCTTGTTGTCCATGTTGTTTATCTTGTTCTTGTACATTAAGTACCTAATCGTACATGTGCTCTCAATGGGGGAAAGGCTCGCTTCAATGAGGAGGATAGGATAGGGTGTATTTCCCTTAATTTTGAGATTATACGTTATAAAATTCTTTTGGATATTCTCTATGTTTCTCCAGGATTATCGAGAGATATTGCATCCCCAAACTTCACACCCATAAAAGATAATATGAGTGACAAGAGTCTCAAAGAGGAACCTTTTCTTATCCCACGGCCAAAGGTATGCTAATTTACAATTATTTTCAAGCCCATAATAAACTTTCCACCCTCCATTTATCCTTTTCCCAATGCTATAGTTCCAATTGATCTTGTGATGAATATCAATTCCAAGATACGTGTACGAAGACACTTCCTCCAAGATATTATTGTCATATACAAAATTATCGTAGGTGATCTTGTTGGATTTAATGATCATAACCTTTGTTTTGTCAGTGTTCATAGTCATATTGTACTAGAGTAGAAGTCCTTGAGGATTCTATGTTGCTTACTAAGGTCGTAGGGATTCCTTTCCATAAGAACAATATCATCAGCATAGAGAAGAAGGATAATTACTATACTAGCAAGAGTTAGTCCAACACAACCTGCGACTTCCAAACAATCTTCAAATTGTCAATTTAAATGCCAAAAAGGGTAGGGGATAGGGGAAAACCTTGCTTGACTCCTATATTGCAATTAATTTCCTCTGACCAACCCTTAGTGCTCCTAAACTTGGGAATAACGTTTGCATACAGTCTTATCGCAACGGCTCTCAAACCATAGGGAACTTAACTTTTAGTTCTTCTATCCTATTCCAAAGGTTGGTCCTAGGCAGAGTGTCAAAAGCTTTCCTTTATATATCACTTTAATAATTGAATTATTTAATAAATAATATAATACATTTTCGAGAACGACGACAACGACAATTATTGTTAATTATTTATATCATTATTTTAATTTACCACATTTAAAAATTAAATGACTTACTTTGATTTCTATAATAATAATGTCTTTATAATGTTTTACATATACTTTTAAATTTTAAAGTAGATAAAGTAATTGTTTTCTTCAACATATTAAAATGGATTTACCATTATAACTATTATCGTTATTATCAAATAATAATAATAATAATAATTAGTCATTGTTATGTTCATTGAGACAAAATTTGCAGCTTTCAAATATTATATACAACAAATATTAGTATATAGAGTTGCTATAAACCAACTATAAACACATGTATACTATTTACAAATGATACCCAAAATACTCCCCATATTGGGTGACGAGGAAGTGCTCGACAGTGGGACTGCTCCTCGAGGAGAGTCACCACCTTTCACCCACAATCATCATTTCCAGCCCACATAGGCACCCTCATTAAACCCCCGCATAAAAATCATTTCTTCACCTGCATGATCTTCATGACCTCCCTTTGATCCAGGTGGATATTGGTAGCCACCCACCTATTCCAAATGGCTCATCTTGATAGTTTTTAGTTCAACACATTTCTCTGTAATGATGAAATTTCTTTGTAATGGTGGGTTCTACACTTCTCGGGCTGTCCTGAAGCCCTACACAACATCCAGGTGGATATTGGTGGTCGCCCACCTATTCCAACTAGCTTATTTTGAAAGTTTTCATATCAGTACATATTTTTGTACTTCCAGGGTCGTTTTGGGGTTGTTTTGCCACAATCAAACTATAGACAAAGTCAGAGTCTGACGTCAAAATTTTTACTTCTCGAAATACCTTTCCAATGGGCTATCGCATGCCTAAAACAGAGGTCGTATGAAAAAATTACGACCCCAGGAAGTTGAGATACCAACTTACCCATCAAGGCCCACATAACTTTTGGTGTTTCATCTCCTAGGGTTAGGTTTTTGGATGTCTACCGGTTTTGGCATTCATGAGTAATGTTAAAAAGGCCTCTGGAGCCTCATGGTAATCATTTTTCTCAGACGGATGTGCATAGCAGCCACATCTCTTCTCAGAGATAGCTACCACCATTCGAGCAAGTTGTTTCAGTTCTGCAGTTTTACAGTTTCATCCTATTTTATTTATTCAATAGAAGTTATTGTTCATTGGATGTCTATTGTTGTTCTATGTATCTCTATGTTATGGTATTTAATATGTTATTCATTTCATTCCACTCATAAATCTGGATCAGTGTTATTAAAGTGGTTCGCTCTTCATTTGTTTTTCTTTGTGCATGTCCCTGACAAGATCTGGGTACAAGAAGTTGGGACTTGAACCAATCGAGCATTTGCAAGATCGATCACACCGAACTCAAACACAAATCATGGGGGATGAGAAGAAAGATGATAGAGCAGGAGATCCTTTTAAATTTTTTCTTGAGGAAGCCCTTGCGCAACAAAGGAACGAGATGATGGACAACTTTGCACAGATCCTTCGGCGACTGCCCACGGGAGACACATATTCATCAAGTGGCCACACAACCCCCTTCAAGGTACAAGTAAATTTTGATATTCCATTATTTGAAGGACTGATAGATGTGGATGTTGTAGATAAATGGTTGAATCTGTTCAAGGAGTATTTTTCGGTCCACAATTTTTCTGATAGGGAAAATCTTACTTTTTCACTCCTCAAGGTTGTCCCCCATGTTAAGAACTGGTGGGATACGTACTCTGAGAAAAGGGCCACAGAGGAATATGAAATATTTGCGGTCTCCCTCACCTGGGATTCCTTCAGGGATGCCATTAAAGAACAAGACTACCCTGTTGGAAGCTACGAGGACCGATACACAAGATGGACCGTGTTGCGTCAAGAAAGGGACCAGACAGTACCAAATTTCACCAATATTTTCCATACTATGCGCACCAAATTGGGTATCAAAGACTTTGAATGACATATGGTGCTCAAATACTGTGGTTTTATGCACATATACATTCAAACAGAAATGGAGCTTCTGGACATCTCATCAATAGGTGCGGCTTATAGATATGTTGTCAAGATCGAGAATAAATTTAAGCAGAAGAGGCGAGAGTTTGGACCTGCAAATTCCTCATATATGAAGTAGGGAAAAGGCGGTTCCAACCCACCAAACAAGGGACAAAGAAAATATGGTCGTTCTCAGGAAAACTAGTCCAAGTCGTAACCCAAGAAAGGTAATGAGAAGTCGAAGAAGGACAAGGGAAAGTGGTGTGAATACCATAAAATCCCTTGGCACAAAACCAAAGAATGTTGCTCCAAGCAGTCACTGGTGGCCGAGCTAAAAGATTATGAGTTAGAGGAAGATTTTGTCTCTGAATCAAATCCAAAAAGTGGGAAGCGGATCATTGATGTCGAACCCAGTGCCACTGTCGCTACCACCAAAGTCCAGCCAAGCGAACCAGAAGAACCAGAGGAAGGGGAACTCATCTTTCACTCACAGATGTGGGTAAAGGGTACTCCGCTACATTTCATTGTCGATAGCGATAGTCAGAAGAACCTGATCTCAGCAGAGGTCATCAAGCGGTTGGACTTGTCAATAAAACCGCACCTGCAAACCTACACCATTGGCTGGCTTCGCCAAGGACAAGATCTTCGCATCAACTAACAGTGTTGTATGCCCTACAACATCAAGCCCTTCAAAGACGAGGCATTGTGTGATATTTCTCCCCTTGAAGTTTGTGATGTTCTTTTACGTCAACCATATTTGTGGAAGCGATATGTTGTGTATGAGTCTAGACCCCGTAGTTTTATTATTACTTTGGGTAGACGATTGTATAGGATACTAGAGGTAGCGTCGCCTACCCCTATTTCTTTAATTCCTGCTAAGCAATGCATTAAGGTCATTTCACAAACTGAAAAGTTCATCTTCTTTGTGATTTGTTCTCGCAGTAAGCATAAGGTAATTGCCACATCCGTGACCTCTACACAAAGCCTCTCTTTGTAGCAGAAGCAAGTGGATAGGATTGTGGAAGAGTACAGAGACATCTTCTGCTCACCCAGCGGGGTACCGACGCATTGCCAAGTCAATCATCCAATTGATCTAACCCTTGGTGCATCGCTGCCTAATGGACTAGTCTATCGTCGCTCGTTGATGGAAAATGACAAAATCAAGTACCAAATCCAAGAGTTTCTTCAAAAGAGGCACATTCTCCCCAACTCCTCCCCTTGCGGAAGCCCGATTGTGCTGGTGTAGAAGAAATACAAGACTTGTCGTCTTTGCATTGATTACAAAGCATTAAACAAAATCACAGTCAAGAACCGGTACCCAATTACCTAAATTGATGACCTTATTGGCCAACACAAGGGGGAAGAGTTCAAAGCAAGATTGACCTAAAGTATGGCTACCACCAGGTTCCCATCGAACCAACTGATGTATGGAAGACATCTTTCAAATCTAAAGAAGGTCTATTCGAATGGTTGGTCATGCCCTTTGGCTTAACAAATGCACCAACAACTTTCATGAGATTGATGGATGATATATTGAGACCCTTCACCAACTCTTTTGTGGTGGTATATATGGATGACATCCTCATCTTCAACATAACTTGGGAGGAGCACATGCATCATATTCAATAGGTTTTGGGCACTCTACGGCAACACAAGCTATATGCCAACTTGGAAAAATGCTCCTTTGGCATGAATAGGGTCCAATACTTGGGCTACATTGTTGATGAGCATGGGGTACATGTGGATCCAACTAAGATCCAAGTCATTCGTGACTAGCCAACCCCAACCACACTAACCGAGCTTCGAAGCTTCTTGGAACTTGCCAACTTCTACTAAAGATTCATGTTGGGATTCTCCCATATTGCATGGGCCCTCAACCAAGTAACCAAGGGTGGTGGAAAGGCAAAGCTTTCATGGAGGTAGTGACAACAATAAACATTTCATGATCTGAAGCATCGCTTGTGCTCATCTCCAATACTCTCCTTACCCAATCTGCAACAATCGTTTGAGATTGAGATTGATGCCTCCAACTATGTTGTAGGCGCATTTCTCACTCAACACGATCATCCAGTAGAATATCATAGTGAGACACTCTCAGATATTGTCTCGAAAAAGTGTCTCAGATATTCACTAGCATATCAAGATGATGATGGGTCGATTCTTGGTCGAAAGGCATGAGGTGTTGTTACAAGGAAAATCTCTCTATGGCTAGGGTGAACCACAACAAACAGGCATGACTGTAGAAATCGACTCAATTCCAGCATATGCTATATAAACTAATGCGCAAGAGAAGCAAGAAAGAGGCTTACCTTGTCCAAACGTTTGATGATGTCCACCGTTGAGCACTTTGACCCAAAGCTTTATACCTGCAACAAGTTCTCAACAAACAAGAAAAGAAAGAATATAGTGATGATATAGCAGGCTAGCACATTAGATAGCATAATCCATCAATATACAAAACAAACATGCCCATGGGTCATAATACGTATATTTGCAAGATATCAATTGGACGGTAAATGAGTATTTCTATTAATAAATGATCAGCAGAAGTGAAACATTGCAGACTTCTGTGTCAGCACGGTTCAGAACCAAGAAACTGAGTTCCTTCCAACTAGGCCTCCACCACTTCAATCCTCCACCAAAGGCAAGCTCATATAAGGGATACAAAGGGGTTCTCCATCAATAAGGGAAGGGCTAGGGGGTTGAACATTATGTTCAGACTTAAAGGAAAAAGGGATGCAGACTCAATAATGAAGTAATGATTTCTCCAAAGTAACTTTGCTCTCAAAGTTGAATTCTCTCTCCTTTTCCATAGCTCTCAAAATGCAACTGAAGGGCCAAGTTAGAACGTTTCCAGTATATGGAAGGCCAAATATTAGAGATCTTCTGTCGTGACATGGAAACCCGATATTTAATTTTGATTTTCTGGCACAAATCCCAATGTACGCGGGTTGTAGTGGAGCAACCAACATATACGCTTGTTGTATAGCTTGCAAGGTGCGTACAAGTGGAAAAATATTTGTTTTTGTCTCTCGATTTATCAATCAGGGGAAGTAAGTCTGCATGGGGGAATGGAATCATAGGGTGAGGCAAATCTTGCTATAACAGATGCACTAGGATAATATACTATAGTTAGACGAAGTGTAATTGCAAATAGAATTGGTGGATCACAAAATCGATCTGTTAGTAGACAAACTTGTTGGTTTGGACCTGACCAACTTGGATTTTCCTCAACCTTAGGTTCCTATGGCCGAGGAACACCCTCACATTGCTTAAATTCTCATGTTTTTTGGTTTACTTAGTACGTTGTTCAGTCTGAGAGATCTGGGTGTTTTATCCCCACCTCATAACAATTTTTTTTATGATAGATAGAAACTAGAATGCTACATAACAAACAATCATTTAATAGATTTAAAAGGCTTAAGTTTCACAGACTCATAGACAAGTTGATGCATTGTTGTTGGTCTAGTTTCCCTAGTGGCAGACCAACAACAAAGATTTTGTTCAATATTTGTATCATGATAATATAAAGACCAAGGACAACTTTTAAAAAAAGGGATACCCAAGATACATATAATTCTAAATACCATAAAACTAAATAAAAAGGTGATGACTAACTGCTTCTTCCTAGTAAGGTTGTTGATCCACTTCTATAGCTTCCTTAGAATGGTGCATTATCTCTTCCTCATGCAGGATGCCCTGAGTTGAAGTGTCGGAGGTATGGTGGTTTGAGGTTGTTAATAGAGAATCCTTGTGTAGATTAATAACCAAATTCCTATACCACACTCTACTCCAAGATCCTTAATTCTATGTTGTTGCTATGTCAACAGACTCATTATGTTTGTATTTTGGGATGCAAACTGCTTCTCATTATCATGAATACCCACAAACATTGATCGTAGTGTTATATTATTGCTCTAAAGGGTATCCTCATGCCTACGTAAAATCCTTTTCATTTCCAACAAGTCCCTTGAATCCACGTGGACAGATAGTGTAGATAGAAGAGTTATGCAAAGAGGGAAACTACCAGGGCCAGGTTCATAAAATCCTGATACTGCAAACCAACCAACGCGCCTAAACAAAATTCTATTAAAAACAAAGTTGAAGAGGCGTAAAGAAACAAAGTAAGAGAAATAGCCCAAGGCTTGAGGCTTGTCCTCCCAAGCCCCAACTCACAAATGTTGCCACTTAGATACAAGGCCCACGATCGCAGAACCTGAAGGAGCCTAAGAAAATCTTCTTGAATCCCACCTCTAAATACCTAGGACCAGAAACTGTTGATGTAAAAGAGGAAAAACCCAAGAATTGTTGAGCAGAAAAATAGAACTTGAGGCATGAGAATTATCTCCCCAAGCCCCATCTCTCGAGCACTAACAGAGGACAGAAGACCCTAAATCCAGAACCAAATGTACAAACCTTGAGAATAGCTAGGAGAATCCTTCCAACAACCAAGGTGGCATAAAGAGGATTGCATGAGAGGGCAAGCCTCCAATCTTCCTAAGAAACATGAAATTGAAGAGGGGAGAGTTCAGAGAAGGGACCTCATATAATACCACTTCCACGAACAACCTAGGAAATCAAATCAATCAAAGAAACCAAAGAAAATCGTTGAAACTAGCTCGCACATCTCGCTTATCCTTTCGAACAATTCTAGCTAATAATTATAACATAGGACGAGTAATAGAATGATCATGTCACATCCCGAAGCTTGTGTCCTTGCATATTGATTCTTTGTTCTTGGGTGTGTGCCCTTCACATGCCATTCCATATGGCTCTTTACTCCTATGCGTCTCACAGGTTTGGTGTATCATAAACATTATGAGATGTAGGTGAAGCTAGAACCCTCATTTCTTATTAAGGTTTGGTGTATCATAAACATTATGAGATGTAGGTGAAGCTAGAACCCTCATTTCTTATTAAAGCTCCTGGAGATAAATGAATGGTCTCATTCACTAATCAATCAACCAACCTATTATGCTCCCTTAACACACCTATTATGCTCCCTTAACACATGATAGAATGAGACCTTAAATAACAATTGAGTTGCTATGTTGATTAAAAAGCAATGTAAACCAATCTATAATCTCTTTGAGATGTATGATGAATCGAGGCTTTGATAAGAATTCTCAACAAATCTATTAATAAACCTTGTACCAACACATAACCTTCAATGTGATTATTTGTTGAGATTCTAATACCCCACATAAAGAATATTTCTTGTTTTTCTTCGAAATCAAGGTAACCTCACTTGTACCATCCTAATCAAATAATAATATTAATAAAAAATAATAAAATAATAATATTAATAAAAAATAATATATTATAATAACTTAATTAAAAACAACAACAATGTTTCTTGTATATATTCCAAAGACCGTACTCAACATTCCCATTGTTGTCCCATCGCCACAAGTAAGAATATTGTCCATAAAGATGAAATCATATCGAAATTGTTTATACTATATAGTTTTGTTTGAATAATATTGTCATATTGGTAATGATTGTCCTCGACCGTATGGCATTATATTCCTTCGACCATGCCAAACATTTGTTAAATGCAACATAGCTGCGAAGCTTGTGTTATTATTATTATTTTTTTCCATATCAATTTCCATGAATTTTTAATTAAAATGATTAATATTAACTAATTTTCAGTATTAACTAAAATAATTAATATAATTTGAAATAAATGAAAAACAAAATAACCATATTCCTATAAATATGTTTTTTTTTATTTGTATTCATCTACAAAAATATAAACTAATATATATAATAATAATAATAATAATTTATTTTTAAGATTAAGGTCAAGCCAGTACATCAAATTGGTGTATGAGATTCTCTTGTTTGTGGGACAAGGGGCCCCTTCTGCCCAGCGATTTGCCTGATAAAATTTACGAAAATATACATACCCTATCTCCTCTCTGGATTTGAACCTGTAACCTTTTAAGAGGAAACACATATATAATTAAAAAAAATAATGATGAAAAATATTATATTAATTTATAATTTTAATAATTGAAGCAGAAATTCTGCGCCGAGCCCCGTAATGATAGTACTGGGAAATTGGAACCTTACAGCATTAAAGGGGCACGCTGGGCTTAGAACTGTGTACTTAGCTTTCCTGAGAAGGAATACAGATTATATCACTGTGCTCGGTCTCTCTTCCTTTATTACAACTCGTCAATTGAATGGAAGCAAGCGCAATGTTTCTCCTCGTGATCAGCTTATTCCAGATTGTGAATTGAGATAAGAGATCAGACAGACACCAGGTTTCTGCTCTGTGAAAATATCGTAAGTGTATTCGAGCGGAACCTCAATGTCTCATCATCCGAGACGCCGCAGCAACAATAATCCCCCCATCTCTCCAATTAGGAATTCCTCAGCCATTTTCCGATCAGAGAGCAGCAGCAGCAACACTCCCGGGAGTGAAATTTCATTCGGGAACAATTCTGGACCTTCAGATGAACATCGTTTCTCCAGGTTTGGATTTCGATCATCTTTGTCAGAAATCGAGAGATGGCTGGACAATCAGGTTACGATTTCTACAACCCATCTCATTTCTTATCTCAGCTCCCCTGAAGGGCTTCATATACTGAGACAGATAACAGATAACCGCCCTCTGTCGTCTCAAATTGTCAACAAATTAGCCAAACTTGTAACCCAGGATGATATAAGATCTAGCGTAGAAAAGTTTGATACCAATAAAATATACGGAGTATTTCTGGGGTCGGCTTTTCTCACGCAGATTCAAGCCCATGTTGGAGCCATGATCGAGCCAAAGCCCGAGGATTTATGGCCCTTCGTTCGTCTTTTGGAAGAGATGCAGAATCGAACGTCGGACGGATGGAGGTTCCTTCCAGCTGAGACTCTTAGAGAAGCAATTGATGAGATTCCGGAGGGCGCTGAAAAGTTTGAACTGTATCAACAATTTTGCAAGCTCGCCGAATATCGAAATAAAATGAAAAGGCTTCAGCAACTTTCAAAGCTTGAAGACCATTACCAGGTAAGGGTTATTCTCGCGATCAATGAGTATTTTGTTCGCTTTAATGATATCGAATTACAATACATTGCCATGCATCTATATTTCATATCATTTAAAATTTTTATGTTTTCATTTTATTATTATTATTCAATTCAGAGTTATACCATGTAGATCATTGGTGATAAAGTGCACTTCAGAGTTATACCATGTAGATCAATTGTGGATAAAATGCACTGTTAAGATACTTCTTGTTAAGTTACACTGGTTGTTCATTCTACCGTTAATATATATCGATTTAGTTTGTATCTTAATTTATTTTTGAATTTCAATATTAGATTTTAATATGTAATTTATGAAAATTAAATTTGGATAGAGAGGATACCATTCATTCCTTTTAACTTTTCAAACTAAATTCAATTGAAATCTGTTTAAATCTCTGAATATACCTTAATTGAAATCTGCATATACTCCATTTGATATATATACATAGTTATAAATGTTCTGCAGCTCTGGATCAACATGTATCACTGGACTGGGTTGGAATTTCAAATCTTAACAGCTTATTAAATTTGATGGTTTCCACAGCTCAGATACCAGTTTTAACACATTTAATAAAGAATATTAATAGTTTGTAAAAATTACTCTATATCAAATTTGATGGTTTCCACATCTCAGATACTAACAGATAGTCACTAGTTTTATAATGATTTGTCAAACAAATTTATTCTATTGGATGGAAATCAAATCCTTTAGAAAAAAACTAATTTACCCATCAAATTCCATCCCTTAAATTCCTATGTTCTTTGAACTCGGATTCCAGAAACTACCAATTTGACCATCAAACTCCATCCCTTAAATTCCTCTGTTCTTTGGACTCGGATTCCATCCCTGAGGGCTCCTCTGCTGTTGGTTCAACCAAAGGGTTGACTAAACCCATAAACCCAAATCCATATGAAAATGGATCCACGTTGACCCAGATTTATGAATTTAAAAAAAATAATAATTAGAAATCCAATAAATCTTTTTGTTTAGCAATGTATTAGAAGATAATTTTGTTTTACACTGTATTTGAAGATAATTATAAATTAAATTTTCATCACTGGTTGATTATGCACACAGGGATCGACAGACGTGGGGAGTTTGCCAATTCTACTAACCGGAGATGAAATATCTTCCCAGAGCCTGGAAACATTGCCTATCAACCGACTATGCCAGACTTATAACAGTATTGACGAATACTTGTCCACCCACTTTCGTTTGCTCCGTGAGGACTGCTTTGCCTCACTGAGACGTGCTATTCAAGGTTTACGCAAGAACTCTGTTCCAGATAATATCAGTAGATTCAAGAATGTAAAATTTACCGGAATCCAATGTGGGGATCAAGGTCTGGAGCACTGCATCCTTTTCAAAACAACAAAGGAAGAGGCAGCAAATTCAAGCTCAGCGAAACAAATGATGTCTGGCTCACTTCTGTGCATTTCCTCAGATGGATTTCGGAATTATGTATGGGGAGTTGTCAAGCACGGAGACAGCAAAACCTTTGAGAAGGGAAGCGTTGCTTTGAAGCTGATTCCCAGCAATGAAGGTAAGTTTGAGAATTTAGAAAAGAAAAAAACCTATGAAATGATCCAATCAACTGCATACTATGAAGCCTATGTCCATGTTTTGAAATGTCTTCAACGGCCCCAAATGAAAGAGCTTCCTTTTTGGGAGCACTTTCTATCATTAGAACCCCAACCTACAGAGCCAGGTTATCTGAAAAAGAGACAACTGAAGGATGCATATAATTTAGAATGTGCATTTCCGGGAATCCAAAATTATTTGGGCAGAAGCACAGTCCACATCTTGCAGAAATGGCCTGAGTGGAATTCCACCTTAGATGAAAGTCAGATGGAAGCCGTGAAGCAGGGCCTGACAAAGAGGCTGGCTATTATTCAGGGCCCTCCTGGAACTGGGAAAACCCACGTCGGCTTAACCATTGCCAGAATCCTCCTTTCTAATATCCAGTGCGGTCCTATTTTGGTCATCTGTTATACCAACCATGCACTGGATCAGTTCCTGGAATCCATTTATTCCGTAGAAAAAAAAATTGTTCGAATCGGTGGCGGATCGAAAAATGAAATCATGTTGAAGAGAAGTTTGAATGTCCTCAAACGTGGTCCAAGTAGTTTTGGCGCACTTCGTGTTAGACACGGAGAGCTAATGCGTACTAAAAGGAATGTGGAAGTGCAGATCAAAAGGTGTACATCTTGTGTGAGAGCAACCCAAATCTCCAGGGGCATGCTATCAGGAATAGCTTCAGAACAGCATATTGAATCCCTCTATAGCAAGGATTCAGTTAATGATCAGACAATAGAAGAGGTATGGTTGAAAGGGACGGGAGATGAACCAGTGGCTGATAAAAACGGCGGGAAAGGTAAAGGGAAGCAGAAAGTGTCGGATGAGTCTTCTTCAGCAGATATATCTCTGGACGACATACTTAATTCCCAAGATTTATGGCTGTTACCCCAAAAATCAAGGATAGAGCTCCATAATCATTGGTTGCAGAAAGCCAAAGAAAAGGCTGAGGAGGAACTGCATCGTTTATCTGAGAGATACAGAGAAGTATGTGATGGGCTACTTCAACATGATCATAAGACCAGCCTCAAAATTTTAAGAGAAGCAAAAGTTGTCGGAATGACAACCACTGGGGCTGCTAAAAATTATGAACTTCTCCAGGCATTGCGAGCAGAAATAGTGGTGATAGAAGAGGCTGCCGAGGTTTTGGAGTCCCATGTTCTGCCGTGCATTAGCTCCTTCACCCAACATCTCATTCTCCTTGGCGATCACTTGCAGTTGCGTCCTTCTATTACAGAATATGAATTAGGCACCAAATACAAATTGGACGTTTCCCTCTTTGAGAGATTGATAAGCGGAGGGATCGAGCACGTAACCCTAAGATGCCAGAGAAGAATGAGACCCGCAATTTCAAAATTAATATCTGATATCTATCCTTCATTGCAGGACCACTGTAGCGTGACCAAGTATGAAAACATCAAAGGAATTAGACATGATGTGTTTTTCTTAGATCATCAAGCCATGGAATCCCAGATCGTGGATACCAAGAGCAAGATTAACATAAGCGAAGCGCGGCTTGCCGTGGAACTTTGTGTTTATCTTCTGAGACAAGGATATAAGAACAGCGACATTACAGTTCTGACAATGTATAAAGGCCAGATGACTGAAATTCAAACACACCTGAGTGACCGCCTTTGTCCCAGGAATAGCCAAAACGAGAAGATAGATGGTGTCGCTTCACCTACTCCTCGAGTTTGTTCTGTGGATAATTATCAAGGAGAAGAATCCAATATTATCATATTATCTCTGGTGAGGAGCAATAAAATGCTCGGAATTGGAGGGTCGAGAGGAAATATTGGGTTTCTCAAGATAGTGAACAGGGTCTGCGTGGCACTGTCGAGAGCCAAGACCGGGCTTTATATCTTTGGCAATGCAGAGCTTCTAGCATCTAAAAGTACTCTGTGGGAGTCAATAATTCAGAAATTAGAGAATTCCAATTCCGTTGGACCGGCATTAACACTGACTTGCCAAAACCATCCACAAACAGAAATAAAAGTCTCTGTAGCTGAAGATTTCAGACAAATGGAGGACGGAGGTTGCAGAAGACCATGTGAATATCAGTTAAAATGCGGCCATGCTTGCCCGAGGCAGTGTCATCCATCTGACCATGACTCAATCATATGCCCCAAGCCTTGTCCGAAAAAATGCGTGACATGTGGTCATCAGTGCAGGGAGATATGCCATTTCCCCACATATTGTCCTCCTTGCCAGATGCCCGTCTCGAAGAGTCTTCGACCTAGATGTGGTCACAGTATAACTCTTCCTTGCTCCACTGCTGTCGAGGGTGCCATCTGCAACGAATTGTGTTCAATTCGACTTCATTGCGGTCATCCATGTAAACAAAAATGTGGAAGACCTTGCGGACCCTGTAAAGTAAATGTTATCAAAGTCTTGCAATGTGGACATCGGGCAACGTTGCCATGCTCTGAAGACCCCAATAAATTTATTTGTGATCAGCCCTGTGGTAAGGTCCTGAGGCCAGGATGTGAACATATTTGCAGAGGAACATGCAGGTCATGCAAGCAAGGTACTTCACACATTCCCTGCTTGGAACGGTGCTTCAGGGCTCTTCCATGTGGCCACCGGTGCATGGCCAATTGCTCTGAGATCTGTCCTCCCTGCAATACTTGCAATCGGTGGTGCTCCATAATGTGAACTGTTACTATTTAATTCTCAGCAGTTTTACAACTCCGCTGAGAGGGTGGAGGTCTAATGCACAGTGTACTCCATTCCGCTGAGATGGTGGTGGTCAAATGCAGTGTGCTCAATGAGAGTTCTGGAATTGTCATGATTCGAGATTGAATGTTTTCGGACAAACCCCATGTGCTTTTCATTTCATATTTTCACTTCAATTCTAGGTGTTATCCATAACGATCTTCTCCTTGCTGTGTGTTTTTTTTCTTGTTATATTTTTTGGGATATTTTTCACTAAATTTAGTGAGAAATTGTTAAATTTGTAAATTTGAATAAATATTTTTGTATAATCTCAATATTTCAATCTAAGTGATTTAAAGTACAATTTAAATAATTTAAAAGTTTGCTGAATCCATTTTTATATTTAAATATAAATTCTAAACAACAACTAAAAAAAATACTTTTTTACAAATTTATGTATTTCTTACAGATTTATATCCCCTAATTCCAACTAAAATATTGACTTTTTTCTTCAAATATTCATTTACTATTTTCTATACATATTTTAAATTTTAAAAATATATATTCTTTTGATAACATTAAACAGCAGCGTTGGATATACTTTATTAATAATTAAATGAAAATATTTTATAAAATAAAAAAGCAGATTTACCTGCAACACCTTATAAAAGTAATATAAACGACTACTTTGTTAATGATTAATTAATTAAATAAAAGTATATAATACAAGTAATATAAATATTATTCAATTAATAGTTAAATACAAACAAAATTTATTTGAATTAATTAAATTTTTGTTTTAATAAGTTTTATATTTCTCTTTTATTTTTAAAAGAGATTTAAAATAATGAATTTTTTTATATATAAGTTTTAGTGTCTAGTATTTAACAAATGGTAAATCTTTTATAAAAGGCATTAAAGGATCTTCTAAAACAACATTTACTTAATAATTTATTTATCCTTATCTGCAAATTTCAAGATAAGAATGACTTTACTTTTTAACAATGATCAATACATCTTTATATTAACTTTTATCATGTGATGCACTCCAACTTCACTTTTCTCAAAAACATTATAAATACTGGGAAATTCTTTGGAGTTGGACAGATATATTCTCGTTTTCAATAAAATAAAAAAACTTCGCTAAATAAATACAATCATTTTGAACAAATAGTTTGATTTGTTCAGAGAATAAGTAAATTCTTTCAATTTTCAAATAGTAAAATCATTAAACATTTAAACCACAGTTAATCTATTCATGATTATTTAAAATCATGATCCTAATAATTTATGAGTGCAAATTGTAACATATAGTACATAATTTATGAGTGCAAATTGTCCACATATATCGTTATGGAGTTCAAAACATGTGTTACTTTTCTATGGAAGTGAAACCAGTAAAAAAATATACCAATTCCAGTAACAAGAAAATGCCACTTAAACATCAAAAATAAAATCGGACTTGTCTTTAGTAGTTATTGGTACAAGCTTTTCCATGCAAGTAAGCAACTTGCAAATTGATTAATTGTAGGGTGAAGCCACTCGATGGTGATAGCCTTTATGGTTGCTTCCAGTGCATCGACAACACCGATACATTGCTCGATCATACACTGGAAAAGTAAGCCATATTTAGTGTTAGAAACATATGGAAACAATCGTACAACTTTTGGAGCTAAGAAAAATCATTTACCAAAGGATGAATGCACTTGTTGCAATTCATTTTAATGAGTTTCAAAATATTTGTAAGTTGCAATGTTGTAAGATTTTAATGGAAGCAATATGTCTTCATTCTTAATGGAAAGGTTGATGTGGCATGAGTGCAATGTTATTCACGATATGATAATAGATCAATAAGCCTTGGGTAAGATTCATTAAAATACTTTCTACCAAATTCACATTAAAATATAGGAAACTATTTTAAGTAATTATACACTATTGGTAGACCTTCATTAAAACATGGGAGGCACTTACTTCCTCTGGTGAAACTCCTGCATCTTCCAAACATTTTTAAATGCACTCTGAAACTCCAAGTTCAACAAAATGTGGATTCGTAATGTTATAAGCATCATAAGTGACTACCCCGACAAGGTACTCGGCTAGTATGGGAGCTTCTCTCTTCCTTGCATGCTCAAGACTTTCCATAACCTGGTTTGGAGAAAATACAAACTATGTTTATCAAAATCCCCATGCTCATAGTCTGAAATGATCTTTGAATATTTACAAATATTATTTTTGTCTAACTCAAACCTAAATTTATCATGGGGTAAGATATTTGAATAACTTGACTGTTGCCCATAAAAAGGGCTAAGTAATGCCTCTATGCTCATGTCCCTTGAAAATGAAAGCATTCTTGACAATTCTATCTCGAATGGATAAATAATTCAGAACAGTGAATGTGACATCGATGATCAGGGTTCCATTTCATTATGAATCTAAGGCTCAACCATGATTGTTATTTTGCTTCTTATGTTGTACATTTTGCATTGATCAGTACCACAGAAGAAATATCTACAGTGGTTGAATTCATTTTAAGCTCACCATCATGCCATGACCTTCACCCATGACAAATCCATCATGTTCTTTGTCCCATGGTCTCGAAGTTGTCTGTGGATCACCATTTCTCTTTGAAAGGGCCTTACACGCAATAAACCCACCCACACCTACCAACAAAATTGAATCTTTTGTGCCACCTGCAAGCATGATATCTGCTTTGTTATATTTTCATTAGTTTTGTTAACATAAGATTTACCATAGCATTTGTATATTCTTTTAACATTTAATAATCACATACTTAAATATATAAGCAGCAGATAAATAAGCACAAGAAGACACAAATATTTATTCTGGGAAAACCCCAAACTCGAGGGAAAAACCCCACCAACTTTTCTTAGAGAGAATCTTTCCAATATTTCAATACAACCATGAACAAGCTCTATTCACAGGAGAAAACCAACAATGAAGAAACCCTAATAACAAATAATTATTTTCTTCTTGTCAAACCCCAACGAGGGTAGAGAAATGAGCAACACCATAGAAATGGCCCAAGATAGGTGCATCACTAGAACAAGATAACGCACCATAGAACTGGAACAAATGGAAACTGGTAATAGTAAATGCAACTATGACTGCAACTGCAATTGGAACGAAGCAACTGGGTAGCACCTCACAACCTTAGTGCAACTCCTCCAGAGGTAATGCACAAGAGAAACCACCAAGAGCCACCAAGAATATCCTTCCTCAAGTGGGGCACACTCTCTAAGAGAACCAAAAGCCAGAAATAGCGAAATTGTTGCAACTGTAGCTGCAACTGCCTAGTGCGCACTCCAGAAGGAGAATTGTCTGACTATACAAATGAATTGACCCAGACTTGTATTTATACTAATCATGGCATCTTTCTGGGGCCGACTTCTTATTCTGGGTCTTCAAATTTACTTTATTCTTTTTGTGGGCCGACTTCTATTCCTAGAAATTATATTTCCACATTATTATTATTTACTGTGGGGTGATTTCTCTTATGTGGTCTTTTGTTTCACTTTATTCTTTTCCGGGGTGTTCTTCAACTGTTCAATGGTCTTCCTTTGACTTCTCGGAAACTTCCTCTTCTCTAAGAAAAGTTGTCCAGGAGGGAATACCTCCCACAACTACCAAAACATCAGCACTCCCTCTTAGCTAGGGATGCATTCTCTATGATGTTCTCCTCTGGTCCTCATATCCCTGTAGGCTATGCCATGGTCCTTAGACCACACCATGGTCACATAGACCATGTTACTGGTAGCCTATCCATAGTCACGCAGACTATGCCATGATCACGCATATCACACTACCATAACCACACAGGCTATGACATGATCACGCAGACCACGATCCATGATGTTTCTCGTCCCCTAGTAGTCATAAGACTACCACCATAGTCACGCAAACTATTCCATGGTTACGCATACCATGCCATGATCACGCAGATCATGCTACAAGTCACATAGACTTGTACCAGGCTACTCATTTACTCCCTCAATCATATGATCGTTCTGGGAACCCTTGGTCAGAGGGAGAGTATCTTCCTACGATAGGAGAAACATCATGACTTGTTATCACAGAGGGCTCCTTTTTAACGAGGGTGGACATTTTGCATCATGCCAAGATTGTCCCTGAAGTACTCATACTTCAGTCTGGACAGAGGCTTGGTGAGAATGTTTGCTATTTACTCATTTGTGGATATGTACTAGTGCTCCACTTCTCCTTTCTGCACCATGTCTCGGATGTAATGGTATTTTATGTCTATATGCTTTGACTTTTCATGAAAGATAGGATTCTCTAAAAGCTTCACACAACTTTGACCATCGCAATATATTCAAAATGACGAATGTCTATGTCAAAATGTTCATAAAGACCAACAACAAATTGGGTCCAAGTAATGTAACCTCAGTGGAAATTTTTCCGCCATTGACACCATTGCTAAAGTTCTGGATCTAAATAGAGGAAACCGATACAAAGTTTGATTAAGTCATTTGTGATGTCATGCAATGAGAAATATTGTTCCATTTGAGTGACCCGGCCTATGGGGTCCGAGCCATCAAATTTATTCACCTCAACTTTAGGAAGATGCAGATCACAATCAAAGGAGGTAGAATGAAAAACCACAAAATGTGATAACTCGACTCCCTCTTGGTGGAGAGGTTGTTATGAGGAGTGATAACCCTTGAGTTGAGTAACAAGGGTTGTCAGGGAGTTCAATTGGTCAGTGAGGTGGTCAAGGATGGAAATATTGCAATTAATGGTAGCAATGTTGGAAGTAACTTGAGCCAAATCGTCATTAGCTACTGTGAAGTATTTCTGAAGGTTCTGAAAGGAGTCATTTAGGGAAGAAAATTTGTTTCCAAAGTCTTGGTTGCAAGTTTCCATCTGAGGAGATAGGAAGGTAGTAAAAGGGTGGGTGGCTCCACAAAAAAGGGCTTATGAAAGAGGTATGCCATAGCGATCAAGGAAACATGAGGAATATAGGAGGATAGGTTCCAAATAAGGGTGTTGGAGAGGGTGGGTGGGTCCACACAAAAACGAGGCTTATGGAAAAGGGGTACCACTATTATCAACACAAAGAGATGAATCTATTGAGATAGGTCCCAAATAATGGTGTAGACTTATTTGACCATGTACTATTGTTGGACCCCACAAGTACTATTGTTGGACACCACTTATCCTTAGGAACATGAGCATATGCCTCACAACCAAAACTTGAAGATGTTGAAGTGAGGGTTTCTTGCTTGTCCAAATCTCTATAGGGTTCATATCCATAAGAGTTGATGTGAGAGACCTATTAATCAAGTAACATGTAGTATCAATTACTTATACCCAAAAAATGTTCTTTATTCTGGCTCCACTAAGCATATGTCTATCTCTCTCCATTAATGTTATGTTCATATGTTCCGCAACTCCATTTTTCTAAGGGATATATGGAGTTGTCTTATGTCTTTCAATGCTATTATCCTTGCAAAAGTTATCAAACTCTGTAGAAAAAAAAATCACCACCATTATCAATCCTCAATACCTTAATCTTCCTATTAGTTTGTTTTTCCAATAGAGATTTAAACTCCTTAAACCAACTAACACTCTCATATTAAGTTCTAAGAAAATACATATATGTCCTTCTAGAATTATCATCAATGAATGACACATAATACAAAGCCTTAGAAATTCAAGGATTAACTAAACCAAATATATTAGAATCAATTAAGTCCAGCATCCCAAAAGATTTGTGAGAACTAGAATAAAATTGACCACGGTTTTGTTTTCGATATATGCAATGTTGGAAAATATCAAATTCAATAGCACAATAATTCAATCCGTTGACATGATTTTTGTTTTTCAAGGCCCATGGGCCCTTCTCACTTATATGGCCCAATCTTTGGTACCATAGCATTGTCTTCTCTACCCGTAACTTTCTTTCTAAAGAAAGATCTTGTTTTTGTACCTAGAAAGCATGACCATCAGAAGTAGATATAGGTTTTGGTTTTCAAGGTGTAGATCTTATAGATTAAGTCTCCGCTACTAAAATCAAAGAACTATTACATTGAACAATGCACATATTAATCTATAAAAAAGTTCCCACACGAACACCCTTAGTGAGCGATATAGCTCCTCATACCATCTTACACCCTTTGTCAAAGAAATCAACTTGCACACCCACATCATTAAGTGTGCTTACCGATAGTGGGTTTTGTGCTAGACCCAGAACATGAAAACGTCCATTGATCCCCTTTACTTTTCCAATAGGAAATATGATTAAGACTCTACTATGACCAATTACACTGAGATAAGAGTCATCACCAATGTATACCATCCCACCATCATATTTCACATACACTAAAATCTAGTGTCAATGAGAAGTCATATGCAAGGAGGCTCTAAAGTCTATCAACTATGCACTCTAGCCTACATGGGTAATCAATGTTGCAACAAAGGCATCTTCGCCATCCTCTTAAGAATATTTTTCATACTCGTCATCAAAATCATTATTTTCCTTATTATTCTTCTTTTTTTGTTCCTTGCAGTCTCTTTTAAAATTCCCAACCTTGCTACAATTCCATCACTTTTCCTTGGACTTTTTAGGAGACTTGTGTCTCCTATGGGATTTGGATCTATCATTTTCTCTCTTCTTTCCTTTATCCTTTGATCTTCCATAAACAACCAAGGACTCAATGGTGGGTTCAAAATCTTTCCACCTCACACCTTTGAGAGTAAAGAAGCGGCAACCTCATCAAGCACCAATGTCTTAACAATGTTTTCAATGGCCATTACTAGGTTGTCACATGAATCCAACAAAGAACACAAAAGAGTCATACTGAAATCCTCCCTATCCATCTTCACTCCAACTCAGATCAACTAGGTCACAATAATATTAAATTCATTTAGGTGCTTAATTATAGAATCATCAATACACATTCTCAAGGAAAACAACTTTTTCGACATAAAAAGTTTATTAAACAATGATTTAACCTAATACAAATCCTCAAACTTCTTCGAGAGAGTTGTTAAGGATTTTTCTTCAAAAACGTTCAATAATACCAAATCGTCCAAATAGAGCCTAATGAGGCTTATTGTCTTTTTCTTCAACACCACCCACTCTTTATCTTTCATACCAACAACTTTGGTTCCAGATACTACAACCCATAAATCTTGATCTACAAGAAGATCCTCCATCTTGAGATTCCATAGCTCAAAGTTAGTGTTGTTAAAATTATCCATTTTTTATGTAGACATGCTCACCATTTCCCTGAAACAATATTTCCTTATGTGCAAGCTCCCACTCAAACCAAGCTTAGATAAAAATAAAAACCTTGTCCCTAACACCTTGGATTAGAGGTGATGATGCTATGATACCATATGAAAAGAAGTAGAGGTGCACAATACACTTCCTACACTAATCAATGAGGGAATAATATGAAAAAATAAATAAACATAGTTGCAGTAATAAACAAAACAGAAACACACAACCATTAGACAATGATTTCCTGGGGACAACCCTTCCAAGAGAAACCCCCCACACTTTAAAGACGTATACTCAATGTATTATTCAACAACTAAATGATTGCAATACATTATAGAGTCTCTTTAATCCCAACAAGAGTATTCAATTGTAACATAAAGTTTCTGGAGAAATTTTGGGAGCATAATAGTGAGTTAAAACTCATACTTTGTTTTCCTCCAACCCTAGTGTTACACATTATTTTTGCCATCCCTATGATCGTTAATGATGTAAACCTATATGTTATCTTCAGAGAGATCAGTGGCCTGAATTCCAGAGGAAAGAAGGGAGTTCAATTGGTTAGTGAGGTGGTCAAGGATGGAAATATTGGAATTAATGGTAGCAATGTTGGAAGTAACTTGAGCCAAATCGTCATTAGCTACTGTGAAGTATTTCTGAAGGTTCTAAAAGGAGTCATTTAGGGAAGACAATTTGTTGCCAAAGTCTTGGTTGCAGGTTCCCATCTGAGGAGATAGGAAGGTAGTAAAAGGGTGGGTGGCTCCACAAAAAAGGGCTTATGAAAGAGGTATGCCATAGCGATCAAGGAAACACGAGGAATATAGGAGGATAGGTTCCAAATAAGGGTGTTGGAGAGGGTGGGTGGGTCCACACAAAAATGAGGCTTATGGAAAAGGGGTACCACTAGGATCAACACGAAGAGATGAATCTATTGAGATAGGTCCCAAATAATGGTGTAGACTTATTTGACCATGTACTATTGTTGAACCCCACAAGTACTATTGTTGCACACCACTTATCCTTAGGAACATGAGCATATGCCTCACAACCAAAAACTTGAAGATGTTGAAGTGAGGGTTTCTTGCTTGTCCAAAACTCTATAGGGTTCATATCCATAAGAGTTGATGTGAGAGACCTATTAATCAAGTAACATGTAGTATCAATTACTTCTACCCAAAAAATGTTCTTTATTTTGGCTCCACTAAGCATATGTCTATCTCTCTCCATTAATGTTATGTTCATATGTTCTGCAACTCCATTTTTCTAAGGGATATATGGATTTTTCTTATGTCTTTCAATGCTATTATCCTTGCAAAAGTTATCAAACTCCGTAGAAAAAAAAATCACCACCATTATCAATCCTCAATACCTTAATCTTCCTATTAGTTTGTTTTTCCAATAGAGCTTTAAACTCCTTAAACCAACTAACACTCTCATATTAAGTTCTAAGAAAATACATATATGTCCTTCTAGAATTATCATCAATGAATGACACATAATACAAAGCCTTAGAAATTCAAGGATTAACTAAACCAAATATATTAGAATCAATTAAGTCCAACATCCCAAAAGATTTGTGAGAACTAGAATAAAATTGACCATGGTTTTGTTTTTAATACATGCAATGTTGGAAAATATCAAATTCAATAGCACAATAATTCAATCCGTTGACAAGATTTTTGTTTTTCAAGGCCCATGGGCCCTTCTCACTTATATGGCCCAATCTTTGGTACCATAGCATCGTCTTCTCTACGCGTAACTTTCTTTCTAAAGAAAGATCTTGTTTTTTTACCTAGAAAGCATGACCATCAGAAGTAGATATAGGTTTTGGTTTTCAAGGTGTAGATCTTTTAGATTAAGTCTCCGCTACTAAAATCAAAGAACTATTACATTGAACAATGCACATATTAATCTATAAAAAAGTTCCCACATGAACACCCTTAGTGAGAGATATAGCTCCTCATACCATCTTACACCCTTTGTCAAAGAAATCGACTTGCACACCCACATCATTAAGTGTGCTTACCGATAGTGGGTTTTGTGCTAGACCCAGAACATGAAAAACTCCATTGATCCCCTTTACTTTTCCAATAGGAAATATGATCAAGACTCTACTATGACCAATTACACTGAGATAAGAGTCATCACCAATGTATACCATCCCACCATCATATTTCACATACACTAAAATCTAGTGTCAATGAGAAGTCATAAGCAAGGAGGCTCTAAAGTCTATCAACTATGCACTCTAGCCTACATGGGTCATCAATGTTGCAACAAAGGTATCTTCGCCATCCTCTTAAGAATATTTTTCATACTCGTCATCAAAATCATTATTTTCCTTATTATTCTTCTTTTTTTGTTCCTTGCAGTCTCTTCTAAAATTCCCAACCTTGCTACAATTCCATCACTTTTCCTTGGACTTTTTAGGAGACTTGTGTCTCCTATGGGATTTGGATTTATCATTTTCTCTCTTCTTTCCTTTAACCTTTGATCTTCCATAAACAACCAAGGCCTCAATGGTGGGTTCAAAAACTTTCCACCTCACACCTTTGAGAGTAAAGAAGCGACAACCTCATCAAGCACCGATGTCTTAACAATGTTTCCAATGGCCATTACTAGGTTGTCACATGAATCCAACAAAGAACACAAAAGAGTCATACTGAAATCCTCCCTATCCATCTTCACTCCAACTCAGATCAACTAGGTCACAGTAATATTAAATTCATTTAGGTGCTTGATTATAGAATCATCAATACACATTCTCAAGGAAAACAACTTTTTCGACATAAAGTTTATTAAACAATGATTTAACCTAATTCAAATCCCCAAACTTCTTCTTCGAGAGTTGTTAAGGATTTTTTTTCAAAAACGTTCAATAATACCAAATCGTCCAAATAGAGCCTAATGAGGCTTATTGTCTTTCTCTTCAACACCACCCACTCTTTATCTTTCATACCAACAACTTTGGTTCCAGATACTACAACCCATAAATCTTGATCTACAAGAAGATCCTCAATCTTGAGATTCCATAGCTCAAAGTTAGTGTTGTTAAAATTATCCATTTTTTATGTAGACATGCTCACCATTTCCCTGAAACAATATTTCCTTATGTGCAAGCTCCCACTCAAACCAAGCTTAGATAAAAAGAAAAACCTTGTCCCTAACACCTTGGATTAGAGGTGATGAGGCTATGGTACCATATGAAAAGAAGTAGAGGTGCACAATACACTTCCTACACTAATCAATGAGGGAAGAATATGAAAAAATAAATAAACATAGTTGCAGTAATAAACAAAATAGAAACACACAACCATTAGACAATGATTTCCTGGGGACAACCCTTCCAAGAGAAACCCCCCACACTTTAAAGACTTATACTCAATGTATTATTCAACAACTAAATGATTGCAATACATTATAGAGTCTCTTTAATCCCAACAAGAGTATTCAATTGTAACATAAAGTTTCTGGAGAAATTTTGGGAGCATAATAGTGAGTTAAAACTCATACTTTGTTTTCCTCCAACCCTAGTGTTACACATTATTTCTGCCATCCCTATGATCCTTAATGATGTAAACCTATATGTTATCTTCAGAGAGATCAGTGGCTTGAATTCCTGAGGAAAGAAGGGAGAAGAATTTTACCTGAGAGATGAAATCATATTTTCCTTTGTAAAAACCCTAGTAAGGAGGATCGTCGCACCCTATCTAGTTTTAGGGGTGCGACGATCTCAGATCGTCGCATGATGTACTAAACCTGGCCTGCAACGTTGTCACACTCTGCTCAGTTCTAGGGGTGCGACGATTTTTGTACGTGGGAAAAATGAGCATCTTCTTGATGCTTCTAGAAGGAGAAGCTTCTATGGTGAGGTGGCCTCCGATCGGTTTGGATCTTACTCGCTTTTTTGATTTAGTGAGATCATACTAACCTCCTCACCTTATCCTCTTCAGCTTATAAAAGGAGAGGAGCTCTCCTGGAGAAAGTGAGTTGTTTTGTAGCTTGGGAAATTAGCTTGGAAAAGTTGGCTATAGATTGATTGCATAGTAATTGTGAGTAGCTATCAGATCTACAGTCACAAAATCCATGGATCGGAAGTGTGTGGGAAGCAAGGGATTGTTGGAAGGGACCTTACCACATCAAGGCATTAGTTGTATTCTCATTTTCATATCTATAATACAACAATATATTTCTTTCCCATAAAATTGGTCTTATTTTATTGTATGACTCATTGATCACATACATAGGTTTTGTTGAGTATACGTTGTTTCTTTCACTTCGTTGGACTGTGTATTTTTTACAGGTTCAACATCTCATAAGCCTTGGAACATAGCGAGGATGACACTAGCGAGGACAAACGACATTTAAAAGGTATGTCATTTATCCCTTGTTAGTTAGTATGCTTGATAAATAAAACTTAGGGAAAGTTTTATATTTTGTCTTGATTTGTTCTAGTTTCGTGGCGAAACCAGGGAGATTTGTTTGTGTCAGCACTTACTGATTAGTCTGGTAACAAAATTGACAACCATACTGAGGAACATATTGTTTTCCTAGTTTGTCTTGCTTTCTTGCTCTGATTACTTGGTTTCTGTTTTCTGAGTCACTGGGAGATCCAAATTGACTCTCTGACTGTTAAACTTCACTGGAAAAACCTTCATGCTTTTTATTTTTTCCATTTTTTTCTTTGATCGTCGCACCCTGCCTTGAGGGACAATGCGACGATTTTGGATCGTCACACTTTTCCTTGTAGAGACACTGCGACATCATCGCACTGTGGTTTTTGTCCCCTGTGATGATCTAGGATCCTCGCACTGTGTTCATATTACATCCTACGACGATTTGGATTTTTTTATTATCTTTTGGTGGTTTTTCTTGCCCAGATCTTAGATATGGTTTTGGGGTGAAATTTTGGGTTTGATTATAGTCTGTTTAAAGTCTTCTTGACAATCTTTCAATCTGATTTTAGCCATCTTTGCTTTGTTTTAGCTTGTTTGCTTTTGAAAGATTTTATCTCTTGCTTTGAGTGTCTTTCAGTTACAAAGCTTTGCTTTTCTTTAGAATTGTTTAGT
>SNQJ01S0092207.1:51864-68179 GCA_010110895.2 Picea sitchensis | reverse complement strand
AAAAATTATACCACCGGATTCAGGAAGACGAGACGGACGCAATGACACAGGTTTCGTCGCATTCCGAGCACTTTCGTTTTTGAGCATTTTTAAGCCCTATCCGGCTTCTGGATCTGTTTTCAGATCAGTTACAGACCTGGAGATTCCCCGAAGGAATCTCGTCCGTTCATTGGGAATTAGCCACATGCTAACGTCTCGATATTATGGGTCAGGACTTATCAAGGCGAGAGTCCGAGTTCTTGTCGACGGAACTCCCGAATCCCAGATCCCCGATTTCCTGAAACGGGTAATCTCTCGACAAGTGGCCTTCTCAAATTGGACGATCCACAACTGCTCCAGGGTTTCCACCATGGAAAGGCCCGATCCCTTGTTACCAGGACTCTCGATATCGCGATTCCCGATTTCTCGAAATGGGAAATCTCACGACACATGGCCTCCGTCATTCGGACGGTCTAGATCTATTTCGAGCTTTCGCCCCTTATTCACTGGGGTTTTAACCCTCGGATATCTCCTGACAGAGCCAACGACTATCGGGTTTTCCAGTCGAGATCTGACGGCTCAGACGGTCTCTAACTAACTCGGGATTTCGCGTATCACGATTTCCACACTCCTGTGCAATTCCAAAGGGCTTTAAACCCTGTGCACACTTTCCAGATCTAACGGTCACGAGGGCTCACCTTCCCTCCCAAACAGATCCTAAAGCTCCTACACTTCTGGCATGGAGTCCTCTCTCCCTGTGGACTCATACCATACTGGCTGCGGTTTCATAACGTTGCTATACCTCCTGAGCTTAAAAAATCATCAGGTAACTTCTTGACACTTTGGAGCACACCAGGGTCCAAAATTGGCCTTCCAGACCCAATTTCCCCTCGCATTCTCGGTCCAAAGACCGCTCTACTAGCCCATCTAGGCTCAGTGTCGAAACCTTGGCTCTGATACCAAGTTGTAGCGCCTCTTTTCTAGCTACCAAGGTTTAAACGCTATTAAAAGAAGACTATAACACCACTTTGTACATAACTCATATAGGTATTATAAATCCCATGCATTTAAACAAATAAACACATTCTACAGAGAGTATTCATATGAGTTACTGCCATAATTAACAATCAATAACATTTCCTACTAATTCATATACACAACGGAAATCATGATAACATAAGTAGCACAGTCATGCAAAACATGATTAAAGCATAATTAGATACTTATCTTCTAACAATGGTAGATTCCACCAACCAAGTGCAGGCCTTCCACGAACCTCCTAGCCTTAGACCGCACTGCTCATCATCTCAGCAATGGGTCACCCCTGAGCTGGGACTAATCTCCACCCCAAGGCAAGGAAATCTAGGCTAGGTTGAGGTTACAGGGAAAACAACACACAACCACAAGGAAGGGATTCTCTCCAAGGAACCTCGTATGCTCACTGCCCACAGACCCTCATTCCCCACATGCCTATTCCACCCCAGGAGTATACACCTTCTCTGTCACCTGGACAGTCCTTCGGCTGCTAATCTCCCTTTCCTTGGGTTACAGGAACATGTCGGACCGGAAGTCTCCGGGCTCTGTGGCAGCTACAGGGTTCCTTCCAGGAGTTCTCTCCTTCCTCAATGCACTCTCTCACCTAGAGGGAGTCGCTCACCGGTCCAACAACCCGTTCTTCCAATCTTCAACCACCTCTCTCACCTGGAGAGAGTGTTGTACAAACTGGCCAAAAATCCACACAGGATCAAACAATTCACGTCCACCACAATCCACGGGATCCAGGGATGAACACCCAAGGCAGCTCCAGACAGGTGCAACAGTATAACTAGGCTTAGCAGGGACGAGACACTTTTTTTTTCTCAATTTGGAAAAATGGAATAGACTCACATTCTGGATTCTCAAGGATGGGTGATGAGTCATCCACATAGGGGTCGATTCAGACTCCCCAGTTTAGAGCAGAGAAGGGGTGTACCAACTTTCCGGAACAAACACGGACTCTTTCCCCAAATCCACACAGGCTTCTCATTCAGGGAATATACACATCAGTTTTCTCAAAGCCAGACATAGGCTTTCGAATCACAGGGATGCACCAAGGTTCTCTACAAGATTCGGGTTGGTAGTACTATTCCCCCCCGGTTTCGTACTCTTCAGACAATCAGGTAGAATGGGGAAAATCCCTTCTTAGGGCTCATCCTGGACATTTTATTCGCATGCGTTCGGGTTGACACTTGTCACCCATGAAACTGCATGCGTTCCACCAGCACGCATCTCCCTTGTATGTTCTCTCCTTGCCAGAAACTTAGGATAAACATAAAATGAACATGTCTTTTGGGGATAATAATAAAATATTATTCCCAGGCTTAAGCCCCTAGGCTCTACACTTAGCCCCTTTTCCCACCTTCCAGCCCCTAATTCCTTTCCCATCCTATGGATGCTCAGTCCCCCTTCACTCATTCATCCTGGTCGGTCTGCACATGGCGATGTTTATGTTTTATTAATTGTTCTACGTGATTACATATACAACAGCAGGCTCCTAGCCTTCAACACTCAGTCTCCCTGGCCTAACAACACATAAGCCTCTAGCTTATACAAACTTGGCTCACCAGTCTATAAAACATAATTACAATTCCTTTCAAAACATGTTTTACATCGGGGCTCGGCCTTGGGGACACTACAATGCCAATCTAGTTTTCTGAGGTAAAGCGATATTATCATGAGTCTTTGCCCATTAGACCACCCTTAAATTCATTCATTGTGACATATAAATTGATGGGTACTGGGCTTACCTTTTCCGCAATCCAAAGGTGACTTCTAGTGCTAACTCAACCAATTAGAAATGTTAAACCATGGTTGGCACAACTAGCCACTAGGACCAAAAGAAAGATGGTAGAGGCCATACCAGCCTGCCAATTCATCATGGGTGGATTGCCCACCCGAGCGATCCTTAACATAATTCCCTTGGGATATTATGACCTGTTTATTGGTATGGATTGGTTGGCTACTTATAAAACTAAAATGGACTATTATCATAAAAATTTAGAATGTGTAAATGAAGAAGGGAGAAAGATGACCCTCCAAGGGATTCAGAAGCCTGTTTCAGTGAGACAAATATCGACCCTTCAAATGAAGAAGTATTTCAGAAAAGGGTGTTCCTTATATGCAATACAGGTATTGGAATCCATTAAGGATGACAAACCAAACCTAGAGGACCACCCCATATTAAGGGAATACAAGGACATGTTCCTTGAAAAAGTACCAGGTCTACCTTCGAGAAGGGATATTGATTTCTCGATAGAGCTTACACCAGGAATGGTACCAACATCTAGAACACCATATAGGATGAGCACTCTAGAGATGGTCAAGCTCAAGCTACAGCTAAAGGAGATGATGGAAAAAGGCTACATCTAAACCAGTGTATCTCCATGGGGAGTGCCTGTCCTGTTCGTGAAAAAGAAAGATGGCACACTCTAACTATGCATAGATTACATAAAACTCAATAAGACAACCATAAAGAACAAATACCCCTTACCCGTAATCGATGACTTGTTCGACCAACTAGGAGGTGCTACCATCTTCTTGAAGATCAAATTGATGTCTGGATACCACCAAGTCTAGATTAAGGATAAAGACATCCACAAAATAGCCTTCAGAACGAGGTATGATAACTATGAATTCGTGGTGGTGCCATTTGGGTTAACCAATGCCCCCGCCAGTTTTATGTGCTTGATGAATAATCTACTCAACAAATTTATGCACAAGTTTTTATTGGTTTATATTGATGATATCCTAATATACTCCAAGAACAAGGAGGATCATGAGGAACATCTTAGACTCGTACTTCAAGTACTAAGAGAGCATCAAATCTACGCTAAGTTTAGCAAGTGCAACTTCTTTCAAAAGCAATTTCATTACCTAGGCCATGTCATTTATAAGGAAGGGGTGGCAATGGACCCTGATAAGATCATATCTATTATGGAATGGCCTACCCAAAATGATGTATCAGATATCAGATCCTTCATGGGCTTAACCAGATATTATAGGTTCATAAAAGGATTTTCCAAGATTGGTTGTCCAATCATTGCCCTTTAGAAAAAGGGGCTCAAATTCATTTGGACATCAAAATGTGAAGAAAGATTTCAAGAACTGAAATACCTCCCGACCCATGGACCCATGCTAAAGATTGTAGACCCGAATGATGATTTCCTTGTATGTATAGATGCCTACAAGGAAGGACTCGAAGGAGTCCTTATGCAAGAGGGATGTGTAATTTTCTACGCGTCCCGTAAATTAAATGAACATGAGATCAATTATGTGACCCATGAACTAGAGTTGGATGCCATAGTACATGCTTTAAAATTATGGAGGCACTACCTCATAGGCAGGATATTTGTGCTTATGACAGACCATTGCGGGTTGACGCACCTATTTGATCAATTGAAACTCAACGCCAGGAAATCTAGGTGGATGGATCTCCTAAGTGAATTCGATTTCGAAATCAAACACATAAAAGGAAAGGAAAATAGGGTGGTCGATGCCCTTAGTAGAAGTATAAAAATGATTCATCTGGAAACAGTAAGCACCTGTGAAACAAATGTTAGGGAAAGAATCATAAATGCCCAAGAGACAAATGCATTCTTTAAGACCATGACCTCATACCTAAGACAAGAGCCTACAGGGCTGAAGTATGAAGGCTACCAAATGCTCGAGGAAGGGATACTGACTTACAGAAATAGATTGTATATTCTGAACTGTGACGACTTGAAGAGGTTCATAATGGATGAACTGCATAAGAGACCATATATTGGTCACCCAGGATATCAGAAGATGATCACGACCACTAGGAAACAATTATATTGTCATGGACTAAAGAAATACATAGCTAACTATCTAGCTAAGTGCCTAGAATTCCAGTAAGTTAAGGCAGAGCACCGACATCCAGTAGGATTATTACATCCCTTGTCGATCCCAGAATGGAAATGGGAAACCATCTCCATGGATTTCATCACCGAATTACCAAAGTCGACCAAGCAAAATGATGCCATCATGGTCGTGGTGGACAAACTGAGTAAGTCTGCTCATTTCATTCCTGTCAAATCAACTTGCAAAGCCATAGATATTGCCAGCATCTTCATGAAGGAGATATTTAGACTGCATGGCATGACCAAGGAAATTGTATCTGACTGAGATACCATGTTCACTTCAAATTTATGGAAATCCCTAATGGTCAGTTTGGAGACACAATTTCTATTCAGTACAACTTATCACCCTCAAAATGATGGATAGATAGAAAGAGTAAACCAAATAGTAGAGGATATTCTAAGGATGCATGTAATGCATCAGCCTAAGAAGTGGGAAGACTACCTACCATTGGTAGATTTTGCCTACAACAACGGTTATCAGGAATCCTTGAAGATGAGTCCTTTTGAAGTTCTCTATGGTAGACAGTGCAAGATTCCAATTAGTTGGAGTAATCCAGTGGACAAAATTGAAATCGGACCCAACACGCTGAAAGAAATGAAACAACAAGTGGTGCTGATAAGGAAAAATTTGAAAATTGTTGAGGATCGACAGAAACGTTATGCCGACAGAAAGAGAACTCCCTGAGAGTTAAAATCTGGAGACCATGTCTATCTCAGAGTTAGACCCTGGAAGAGTTCTCTGAGAATGGGATCCTGTGCCAGGTTGGCACCTCAGTATTGTGGGCCCTTTGAAGTCTTATATAGAGTGGGACCTGTAGCCTATAGGATAGCACTCCCTCCCATAGTAAAGGCACATAATGTTTCCCATGTTTCATTATTGAAGAAATATCTACATGATGCTAGTCATATAATTGATTGGTCTGTGATCCAGGTGGAACTGGAGGGATAATTCCTACCAGAACCCCAATGCATACTCGACAGGAAGGAAACCACACTCAAGAACCAAACCATTGCATAGGTCAAGGTGCAATGGAAACACTTTGGCCCAGATGAGGCTACATGGGAAATAGAAGATGCCATGAGACAGGCATATCCGATTTTGTTTACTTGTGTACATACCTATCATGTTGATAGATATAACATCAAGGAAGATGATTCCCTTAAGGGGGAGGGAATTGTAACACCCTATTTTCCCCAGTCTGTAAATATAACTTTATTGGCCAGGAACTATGGCAGACTCAAAGTGTGAATGTTTGATTTGATGGACCTTTGTATAATAGGTCGATAAATGTAAATCTTGTCATTTTAATAGATAATGAAAACATGTTGCATAAATACTGATAAGGGGATGTGCTAAGAGAGACCATGATTGCTAATGAAAAGGTGGTGGAGGGGACCTGGAATGGTTGTGTTAACCTCCACCGAACCAGTACTATGCTGGTTTTAATTGCTCAAGATCAGATTAACCCTCTGACCCAAAATGAATTACAGTCAGGCTGTTAAGTGGGAAGACCTCCTCAAGTGTTAATGAGGGTATGGGGCAAAACTCCCATCTGAAAGGCTTCCAGACCTAACCAAGGACTGGGGACTTGAGCCACATGCAATCTTGCTGAGGAAGACAAGAAAGGAAGCGTGGTGTGGGCAGAGGGGGGAGCTGCGAAGAATGCAGAGACGAGAGCAGAAAATCTCGGGTCCGAGGAAGGATTGAAAGTGAAAAGTGAGTTCTGATCACAGGGAATGGAGACCAAGTCAGGAGAAGGAGAGTAACCTTCTTTCTCGTCTATTCCTATATAGGGAGAAGGAGAGTAACCTTCGTCCCTAAATTTCATTGAGTTGTAAGTGAGATTAAATCTCAAATCATTGTGGCCTAAGCTCGGGGGTGGCCAGTGCTAAATCTAACGGGAGTGACTCAGGCTATGGTTTGGTGGAAACAAGCACCCCTCTCAGCAATCGCATCACACCTTATGGTTATGATAAGTCTTTTTATGCCTTGTTCTTTGAATTGGAAATAATGAATTGCATGCTTGTATTTATACTCCTAAAATGGTTTCTGTACTAAATGATTAATTTAGAAGTATGCGTTCATTCCTTGGGAACTTTTATATTTTCTTGATTTCCTTATGCGCTAGTTTAATTCCTCTGAAGCACTTTCGAGAGAAATTCATCACCGTCCACAGTCACGTGAGTGCTTCCTGATTTGCGGAGGTTGAACCCCGCAATTTCTATGAGGACAAAGTCCAATAAGCTCAGGAGGGGTAGTACGTGTATGCACTGAGTCTCTGCAAGGTGGGTAGAGATCAAGGCCATATTAAGTCCTAAAGTTTACGAATGAATGTAAGGAGTCTGTGGAAGAACGCTTCCAACCGTTACAATCAAGAGAAAGACTACAAAACCCATAAGACTTTCAGAGCCAATGAAGCTCAAGAAAATTAGTGAGGTTCAAATATTGAAAGAGAATAACCCTTTGTTTAGAAGGTGAGTAGATGAGATCCGTTCGGGAAAACCTAGGATCCGTCACGACCATTAGATTTGAAGAAGGGGGCGCATGCATTAATGCCTCGACTCCTTCAGACTTCACAAGATCTCACATCGGGAGATTCACATGTTGGCGTGACTAAACTCCTGAAACCCAAAATTGCGATGTTATATGAACGATAGATATAAGAATCTATCGGGACCCTCCTTGACCATCAGATTGGTGATATCGAAGATTCTCACATCGGGAGACTTGCACATTGGCATGAATAAACTCCCGAAACCCGAAATTGTGATGTGATCTGGACTATAGATATAAGGATATATCGAGACCCTCCTTGACCTTCGTATTGGTGAAATCAAGGATTCACACATCGGGAGATTCGCACGTTGGCACGACTAAAATCCTGAAACCCGAAGTTACGATGTGCTCTAGACCATTGGATCAAGGAAGGTCATGGACCGTTGATCTGATGCGAGCATATTAATGCAAGAGTACGTGGGAATTCAAAATTCCCTAAGTACCAAGCTCAGAAGAGATAATCACCTTTCCGAAGTGCAGATGAAGTCCAAGAGGTGAACTTGTCTCATGTCCATAAGCTTAGGAGGGAAAGTGGGAGTTGAGACCCATACATCAGGGCTCACAGTAAGTAAATAGAAAGTCGATAACTTTGAAATATCTGAGATCTTCCTAGTCATGGAGGAAAGTGAAAGCTCAGGAGGAGGAGCTACAGTGATCGTTGGATCGATCATCGTGAAATATCTAGGCCGTCAGATCATAGTCCAGACAATGAGGAGTTAACACTGAGGAGAATAGATCTCAGTCGTTTGGTTTGAGCGTAAAAGAATCGTAGCTGCCTAATCAAGGTAAAGTATACTAACTATAATCCTTGAGGGTACACGAGAGGAACATGGTTCTAAAGACCCAAAATCATCACAGACGTCCCTCTAGGAGGACACATGGAGAGAGATCAACATTTTGTTGACTCGCGACTTAGGGAAGTCAAAGAGTGGAGTTGTGAGAACTCGCAAAATGTGAAATCGGGATTTGATCTGAGCCATTAGATCATGGGGTGTTGTGATTCATTGATATGATGCTCATAAATATCAGGAAATCGAGAATCGGGAGAACAGAGGTGAACCAACCTCCAAAGTCGTGAAATGCGAAACTGCGACTTGATCGCAGCCGTCGATCGAAGGAAGATCGTGGACCATAGATCTAGTCTTATCGAGAGTCTGCAACTCAAGAAGCCAGAAGTAGAGTTTTGGGAACTCGTGAAACATGAAATCACAATTTGATCTGAGTCATTGGATCGAGGCAAGATTTGGGCCATCGGCTCATTTTGAGGGAAGGACAAGCAAGTGAACTTTGTAAGACGTGAAGACACGAGATGCGAAATCTTGACATGCCTTTCTATTTGGCGACTGGTCACAACCTTGGTCACATCAAGGAAGGGAGTTAGCCAAGAGAGCTAGCGCCTAAATACACTAAAGCTTAAAGGTGTAAAGGAGGAAGTTGTGGGTTCCATACAACCTGTGATTTAAGGGAAAGAGGGCCTGTTAAGTGGATTTGAGGTTCTTCCTTGACTTCCATTAACTAGGATTAGAGACCATGAATGGAGAAATCGACTATTTGAGGAAGAAGATTTTTTGTTTTTTCCCTATCATGGGTGTGTTACAGGCCACGAGGTTCTCTACATTGTGGTAACCCAACAACATTTTGAAGCAATGGGAGTCGAACGTCGTGTTCCATGCGTACTATCAACAACTGAATTTTTCCATTGAGTCATTCTCGCACATGACACCGCACACCTTACACCAGTATAGACTGATAGCCAAGTTTCGTGTAGATCCACATTTTATTTATATCACTGCACAGAGAGGTGAGAGTAAGGAGGAGTTTCAATATTATTACAAGTTGACCGATGAAGACATGGAACAGATCACGAAGGAATGGTTGGAAGAATTTCATACACCTGTCACTAATGTCGAACTCTCCAATGCTGAAATTATAGGAAGCCCCTTGGTAACCCAGTTCGAGCATGCAGGACAGTCCAATGTGAAGAAGAAGAAGAAAAAGGAGGAAGTTCAGAATATAGAGACTAATGAGGAGGATAATGCCTCAGAAGAAGATGGATCTGGCTTTTCGGGAGGAGGAGACGAAGTAAATGGATAAGGAGGAGGGGATGCAGGAGAAATGAAATGATAAGGTGAAGCTACACCACCGAAAGATCCCCCCATTGAAACAGTAACTCTGCAGAAGAGGAAGGTTTCTCTGCAGAAACCATTGGCAAGAAAGAATACCCATGCCAGTAAGCCCCAGTTAGAGGCCACGCTCACAGAAGATGATACCAGTCTAGTTTGCAGAGCCATGGAGGATGCATCTAAGGGTGTCTTGCATAGATATGGAGTGAATCAAGAAGAGTTGTATGGAAGGGTTGAGAAGGAATTAAATAAAATGTAGCAGGATATTTAATCCATCCATGTAGTGCCTAATGCGCCCTCTTTGTCACAAGTTGTAGAATTGGGGGATGAGCCTGCCCAATTAAAAAGACTAGTAGATGTGATAGAGGCTCAACTTCATAGAGTCCAATAAGAAAAGGAGAAGGCTACAAAATCCTTGAAACAAGAGAAAGAGGAAGTCTTGGATCAACCTCAAGTTGTGCGGCACTGTGTAACCGCCTAAAAAAATGAAAGAGATGAGTTTCAGGCGATGCTCGAGGAGGACAAAGTGGAGATACAGAGAGAAAAGGACCAGTTTCTCGTAGAGAAGAATGTGGTCAAAGACGCGGTCAATAAAGCACTTCGCTCTGTGCCAGGCTTGGCACAAGAGGAACATGATTTAGTCGAGGTTCAGGTGGTGAAGCTTGTTGAGGCCATCCAACAACTTCAAGCAAGGATAACAAAGTTGGAGACCCAAGCAGTGTCGAGCACTCTGCAAGAGGTGCGTGATCAGAGGGAGGAAGCCACTAAGAGAGCATTTGGAGGGATCATATCCCTCTCCTTATAATGCAATTAGTTGAGCGATAGAAGCACGCAGAATTACTAATGACTCATAGAAGATCCAGAGCTAAGGAAACTAGAAGCATAGTTACAAGATGCGCAATACCAGGCACTGTCATTACAGGCACAGATGAAGTTACTCACTACGGTATAAATAATGAAGAGATCTCAGGAACATCGAGCGATAAAACAACAAATTACTGCTATTAAGGGCAGGGTAATGGAATTTGCGTAGAAGCTGCAACCTGTGCAGGATGAATCGTGCAAAGTGTTTGAATATTTTGAAGGAAAAGACTCGCAAGTGGACCTAATTTTGGGAAGGAGGAGCTGGTGCTCAGTGTGCACATCTTCTATCCTCTGCGAAGCTTGGCTCTGTGGCTTAGTGCACAGGAGTGGATGGATGTAAGAGATTGAAGAATAATAGAGAAAGAAGAAGAAGTTGGTGGACATATCCCCACGTTGAGGTGAACCACGTAAATCTTGTGTTTGTGGTGTTTGTCATTGATTTTCTTAGTGATTTTGTTATTATGTATGATGGATAGATCTGGTGTTTCTTATTTCTTTACTTGTGCTTTATGAATGAATGATATATCTAACTTTGTGTTATATGCTAAGTTGTTGAAGTGTTTACTATTTGTTGTTACTGCACTGATCCATGTTAGGGTTTGTTCTACGATGTTAATAAAATCTAATGAAATAATGCATGTTATCTTCTAAATGTGTTATAATCACATATATGTGTCCCAACTTGGTTACAGACACCTGAGTCCTATAACCCCCCTGCCTCTACCTCGGGTGAGACTTCGCCTACTTCGCAGGTGTTGCCAAAAGGGCGAGTAGTTAGGATTTTTTTGGTGTGTTGTTGAAGAGTTGAACCCTGGGTCTGCTCCTGTGCCAACATTCCTCGTTTCCTCATCTTTTTAGATTTTGGGCTCATTGACACCAAGAAGGGATTGTAGCTCATTTTATAGGAAGAAAGGGATAAAGGCCCAAAGTTGTTGTAACTAGAATAAGTTAAAATTCAATCATTATCCTTCTAGATTCTCACCCTAAGGTCCTGAGACAAATAAAACACTACTCAATAAAAATCAAGGACCTTCTAAAACATATAATTAATAATTGTCTCGATTGTTTGGAGAATGCATTTGTTGTGTCCTTTACTTTCCATTTCATATGGTAGTCAATGTGTTCCTAACTCCAAGTGATATTGTAATGCTCTTTACTTTTCATTTCACATAGCACTCAATGTTAAGAACATAATGAATTAAAGGAAAGGGATTGGAAAACGTTGCATCACAAATGAAGGACGTAACACACCCTCCACAAAGGAACCCATAAATGAGACCATACAAACCCTTGATATGTCAAGAACCCCATGCCAAAAATTATTTCCCCAATCCACTCCATACTCATCACATGACCTAAATAGGGTCCACTTGGGAAACACTCCTTTACTTGGGGATTTGCTTACCCAATAGGACAACATGACACCCCTCCCATACCTAAATTAGACAAAACGTGTAAGATCTTTGAGCATTTTTTTAGCTTGAAAAGGGGGGGTTTGATGCACATGTTTGGGTGGTTCTTGTATTAAATATGACTTACCTGGAATGACACTTGTGACATATGGACCCTTGGAGGGAGTAATTATTTATCTTTATAGGATCTTTCCCATAGGATGGACACTGGACCTCGCATGAAGAAGACCATAAACGATGAATGTTGCACCTAAAGGACACGAGACATTGCCTATGGAGGAATATTGTTGTCAATAGAGGATGAGGTTGCACCCTTATCCACTTGGACGTTGGTATTTGAAGGCCTAGGATGTCACCTCTTAACCCTTGACATCACCTTGGAGGACTGGGGTTTAATGGATGAGATGGTTCCAAAGGTGGCTTGACAGGGGGAGAGCATGGAAGGGAACTTTTCACATGAAACATGGCCTTTGGAGGCCCAATGTATCCCTCACCATGCTTAATATTGTACTTGGAGAGCCTACATCACCCTCTTAGGGCATGACATCACCCTTCTAGGGTTTTATTTCATGTAAAAAATTAAATTTTGTATATTGCAAGGGAAATTCAAGGGGTCAACCCTCTTATGTATAGACATGAATTTTTTTTAGAGACTTTTGGGATTGGTAGGGTTTCTATATAAATATGGCTATCAAATCCTTTCATTTAATCATCACATCTTCTCACCTTTGTGAGAGACTAAGTCTAAAATTTTCACTTTATCCTTGGTTATCTCTCTCTTCTACAAATGCGTGTTTCTTGGAAGGTCAAGTAATGGATGTTATTTGCTAATTTTTGGATGGTATTTCTGCAGTTAGGTTTTTTTCTTCTCATATCTTAGTGAAGTAAGTAAAATTCTGCAATTTATCTCATGCTATTGAATGTTTCATGGTGAAATTTGTACTTGTTCATATTGGACATCTTTCTTGGAAAAACATTAAGAAAGGAGCATAAGTGCTTCCTCATCTCACAAGTTTAATTATATCCAAAGTTTCTAAAGGAAATCCTACTTAGGGTTAGACTCCTAAATCCCTAAAGTGCTAGCACTTTAGTAATTTATCCCTAGAATCTTGATTGTGACCTAGTTGAAGTATTTCAGAAGGGAGAAAAGGTTGATAGAGCCCAAAAGTGTTTGCACTCTAGCAAAATAATTTCCCTTAAATATTAAACCCTAAGGCACTAATGTGCTAGAACCTTAGAGTTTAACCTCTACCTCTTAACCTTTGCCAATTTCATATCCAATTTATATTCTATTGTTGTTGTAAGGACTCCATATCCCTCAAAGGCAATAATCATTTAAGATCCCTTGTGGCAAAAGTGATCAACAACCTCTTTATTATCAATCTATCAAACTATCTACTAACCTTAAAAACACTAAGTTGAACTAATTTGACTGCAAACTTGTTGTTGTTGCAAAATATTTCTACATCCATCTTAATACACTTTTATTTGTTACATACATTTATTAAAAGATGGTTTAACTTGCAAGAAATTGCACCTAACAATTGGGTAATATTATCTTCAGTAAATGCTAAGTTTTCATTGTCAATTGTTGCAATTCTGAAGTACATTTATTTCCACTGTTATAATTGCTTCATTGTTTTTGTACTACTATATACTACTAGAATTGCATAACGACCATAGCAATTTTGTTGTTTAGTGTCTTAAAGTGGAATTTATTGTATGTTTGTACTTGGAAATCAGATTGTATATTCTATAAATTGTTCCTATTCCATGAAGGTACTCATATGAGCTTCATACCTCATTTCACTTTGACCTAGATGTTGACTTAGGTGATCAAGAGAGGGCATGGTAGGCTTGGCTAAAAAAATTACTACATTGATCCCTTGATGTCACCAAGGAATCCTCCCCTATGGTGGACCTCCTCCATCACTAAAACGAGGAATTTATTACTAAGTTGGTAATGGTAGGATATCTTGTAGTTACACAACATTTTGTGATCTTGTGTTGGTATTTACACAACTACAAATATTACGATAACATTTTTTGCGTTGTTTTCACGGAGGATTGAGTCATTCTCCTCAACAAAATATATTTGGAAATATTTCTCCCTAGGCTCTTATTTCTCAAAGTTTTCCTGGCGATTCCATTGAGGGTATTTCCCTTGCCTTTCTTTGATGATCCAAAGGGGTCATCTGACATTTCCACTAGTACATTCCTACGTGTCATCCTGATCTCAAATTTGTATACTCTCAAGTGATGGAACCATGGCACCCGGGGATGACCATGAAATATATCCTTCGATCGATTTTGAGAACATTCCTAGATACCTACATGAGTTTAATATTTAGGGATACCATCCAATGCTCGAGGGTTATATCATTATTCATATCGTAGAATTCCTTGTCTACTTATGGGAAATAGAACCACAACCCGAGGACATATGAATAATTTTTTTTATATATTGGTTTCCCTCGGAAGTACAAAATTGGGTTAAGAATTGTTGTGAACCAAAGGGAATATCTTCACTCAAAGATCTCATTAGTATACTTATAAATTATTGGTGCACAAATTATTGTACATATGCGGATGTGCTTCAAGATATAACAATATTCCTTGAGGACATTGGGTTCACCATTGAGATTTTAGAAGATCTTAGGAAGGTTCACCATGCTCAAAATCAAGAACCCAAGGAAGATATTTGTGAAGAACCTCGTCATGAAGATGAAGTGTTGGTGTTTTCTCCTCCATTTGATGAATTCCTGCAAGCCTCAAAGGTAATTTTAGACATCAACATTACCCCTATGGGGTAATCCTTAAAACACATTACAATACCCTATAGAAAATACCAAATATGAGGTCATGAAAAACCTATTGGTCTTCATGTACTTTGACCATTGATAAGAGATTTTATTCGAAATAATTTTTTCCAAGTCAAATATTTATTTCATGCAAACTAAGAAGTGTAGCACATATAGAATACACCTTGGGATGGAGATAGAGTCTTGTCCCACCAATCATGAGAAGAGCCAAGATAAATATTGGTATGGCTCAAATTGTAGCCATATATCAATGCGAGTAGTATCAACTGGAATTACTGGAGATGATGCTAGGAATTCCTTTAAAAAATTCACTCCACCACCTTGCACATATATATAAAAAATAGGCTTATGGAAGCCTCAAATATTTATTTGGAGTGGGGATTTGTTTGGTATGTGTTATATTCTTTCCATGAGTAGTAGTGTCTGAGCGTATACACTGGGCACGCAGGGGTTCAGGGGGGCGGAGCCCCTGAGAAAAAAATTTCTGCCTCGGGAAACGTGGCACCTACCTCGGGAAACGTGTCATGTATCTAGGTGGTTTTTTCGGCACATGGTTTTTTGCCGATGGTTTTCTATTTCCGGTTAAGGAATTAGGTTTTTGGGCTAATCCAGGTCATTTGGTTAGGGTTTTGGACTAATCCAGGTCATTGGGGTAGGGTTTTGGATGTCGTTGGCTCCTATATGTATATTGTATTGTAAACAATGTAACCCAACGAATATAATATATGTTGGTTTTCCTAGCTTGGGTTTCCAGGGGAAAAATATCTGTGTAATATTTGTATTTTCCATTGTATCTTTTCTATTCTTTAGTGAATATCTATTTATAGTAGACATTGTACAAGGTTAGAATTTGCATTTAGTATCAGAGCCTTATTGGCTTCAAGGGGACGCCTTTGTGGTTAAGGGTTTAGCTCGGGACTGTGATAAGCCTTGTTATAGTGGGAGATATGCGGTATTGTTTTTCAGGTGAAAAGAAATGGCAAGTAATTCGAAGATGGAAATCGAGAAGTTTAATGGGAAAATCTTTGAGCTGTGGAAGCTCAAGATGGAAGATCTTTTGGTGGACAGAGATCAGTGGATCGCGGTAGATCCAGGTACTGCACCTATAGGAACTTCTGCAGATGACTGGAAAAAGATGGATCAGAAGGCAAAGAGCACAATTCGACTGTGTCTCTCTGATTCCTTATTACTAAATGTGTCAAAGGAAGCTACATCCAAGGATTATGGGAAAATTTGGGGAAGTTGTATCAGTCTAAGTCCCTAGTAAATAAACTATTCCTGAGAAAGAAGTTGTATAACTTGAGGATGAGAGATGGAGACTCAGTGGTAGAGAATTTGAACTCCTTCAATATTGATGTAAGTCAGTTAGTATCCGTTGAGATTAAAATTTCAGATGAAGATAAATGTATCAGCTTGTTGTGTTCTTTACCAGACTCGTGGGATAGTTTGGTTGTGGCCATAAGTAGTGATACAACTTATTTGAATCTTGAAGAAGTGGTCTCATCCTTGTTGTTGGAGGAGATGAGACAAAAGAATATGGAAGGACATAGCACAGACGCATTATTTACAAGAGGGCGTTCCCAAGAAAGAAATAGATCTAATTTCTCAAGTGGGAGATCTAAGTCCAAGGGTAGATCTA
>SNQJ01S0092207.1:8698-22342 GCA_010110895.2 Picea sitchensis | reverse complement strand
TGAGGCCTTGGAGGTGTCTTTCAACCTCCCGGAGACCTATCACTGGTACCCCCAGATCTGCTGCAACTGGGGCACCCCCACGACATCCTGGTATCGGTATATCGATCGTGCGCACTGCTCCCTTGTCTGCATGTTGAAAACAATACATCTTTTAAAAACTCTTCTACATACCCAAAAAAATGTATATACGTCAAAAACTTAAAAAACAAAAAACTAGAGAAGGTGTTGCTCAGTCTGTTACCTGACGCGTGTCAATCTTCCCCCACGGGTAGAATCAAATCCATGCTCCCGCAAAAATCCACCTCAACATACGGGAAGTCTTCTATCCAAAGATACTGTCGTCTCAACCAAGTGAAGAAATCACTGGTAAAATGGAACTCTGACTCTGCTACTAGCCTCGGAGATAGACTAGTCCACCTCTCTGTCTGTGGTTCATCCATTGGTCGCACTGCCAGTGCTATCTGAGGCTACATATGGGGGATGCGCTCTAAGAAAAATGAGACCAGAAAAGAGCCGTACCCGAACTGTTTTTATCCCATCCTACACCACGAAACCTGTTCCTTCACATTCCGAAGGAACCCTGCGCTCCAGTTAAACAATGTTGGCTCCAAACACTGTACGCCATAAGCTACCTGTGATCTCAATGCCAGATGTGTGCTAGTGCTTCCCATCACGCTTGTGATGGAAAACAAAATGGATCGGAGGGGTAACTCTCGGATATCCTTGATAGGGATTCTACCCCCCACCAGTCTTGCTCCTGGGACACAATGACGTGCCAGATACACGCCCACTTGCTCAAGAAGTGCCCTCTATCTGGAAAAGGATATGGGAACCCCTCTTTTCGAGAGGCCAGTCAAGAAATATATGTCTTCCAAGTCAATGGTTAGAAGTTGTGTTCCGATCTGGAACCCTTGCTCCGCGACATCCCATAAGTTGATCATGTGATCAAGCAATAAAATCTCCTTCTTCATTTTTTGCAATTTGAAGAATTTCAGTAAGCCACAATATCTCAGTGTGGCCCGCATGCGAGGACTCCTCAAGGCAGCCAAGTCATCAATCTCATGCTCTCATTCTTTCCACTCGATCATGGTCGCCGAAATCACCTACAAACAAAAAAAACAAAGAATTTCATTATTCAATGTTTTTGGCAATTTCGGCAAATTCTTAAACAATTAAAAAACTTGAAATCCCATGCCCACATTGTTCAAAAAAACCACGCCCTCTTTTATAATCATCACGCCCTCTCTTTACCATTCAATAATCATCAAGCAACAATGAAATGTTTTTAATTAAGATGATGTCCATAATGGCTGCGTGGGCGCATTTTTTGAGTTTTCTATGACCTCTTTAACAAAAACGACCCATCCACCCAAGTGTCAAGGCATTGACATATTGGCTATCACTTTCTAAAATGCTTTTGCACAAAGAATGTCTTACTCCTATCATTTTTAATAGAGGCCGATTTGATCTTTTTTGGGGCAACTTAGGGCTTCATTTTTTAAATTAAATGCTGCTATGGAAATGAATATTAAACCATGTAACTGAAAGAAGGAGAGATGAAGATCTACCTGGTCCAAATGGCAAGAGAAACAGTCAACCGTATCTCTGGTATCAAGCAAAACAAGATCCACCTCCAAAGTGAGAATCTCCACTGCTACAACTCCTTATGCAAAATGAAATGGTAAATGAAGTTTTTCCTTGTATTACTATTTATAAATTTCCATTTTTATAAGGTATAGTTGTTTATGGGTTTCTCTAGCAACAGAATGGCTTCACTGAACCACTGGATTGCAGTTTTGATGTCGCGGGTTTCCTGGCAGTTCTAATCATTTGTTTACCTCATCACATCCCTGAGCATAGTCTTAGTTCATTTTCAAGCTCAAAAATATAAGAACGCGCCGGGTAGACTTTTATCTCTTTTTCGGACCCGCATGGACACACGAAAAAGGAACCCCCTGGAGTCATCTTTAAACTCTTTTCAGACTCTCTCAATATGAAAAGATCATCGAGTGACCTTGCTTCCTTTCACACTCGTTAAAAGGTTCGAAAGGGCATCTTTCGAGCGATAGTTTATCTCTTTTTCGGTCTCATTAGACTACTGTACGAAAAAGGAACTGAGAGAGTTCTCTTTTGAGTGTTTTTCCAAACTCTATAATCCTGAAAAACCTTTGAGTTTTATGTCTTTGGACTCGCTAAAACACACATCGACAGGCCCATACGGGATCGAACCCTTACTTCTTCCAGTTCGTTAAACAAAGGAAGAGGAACTTACCAAAGGTGAGTTATATCGAGCATGTGTTATCCTCCTCGAGCTGATTAAATCAAAAAGAGGTACTCGTCCATCTGGATGGGGGAAAATTTGAAAGAAGCAAGCCAAGCAGTCTCTTGAGAACATTACCAGGTAATTCTTAGAGTCACCCTTGAACACAACACTTTGTCATATGCACACATTATAATCCATTGAACCTCTGCACTGAGCCAATCCTTTGAGTTCATTTCACTCCTTTGGGTCACCTGACGTAAGTCACAGCATCCACTGCATCATCAAGTTTTGGTCCATGTCATGTTTTTGATGTTGTGCCTCAGTGTTCAAGGGAAGTATCCGCCTCTAGAGTCAGCCATCCCAAATATCTTGTCTCAAAACCCATGTCAGTCCATGTTCATTTGATCCACCAATTACATCTCTATGTATGTTTCGTGTCATTGATGGGGGATACATGAAGGCCCTCCTTCAATGAGCTTATTCCTGTCGACCTCAACACATTATCCAGGAATTAGTCTTAGAAACCAGTTAGTACTTTGGGACCTGCATGCCTCAATGGCAGTCCTCCCTCACATTCAACAGTAGGTTTACATCATTGACCTCTGATTGGATGATTCCACAGATGTTCAACCCCATCTCATCCATTCACATTCGTTGGAATGTACTAAAGTACCTTGGGAATCATTGACATTAATGGTGATCTCCCTCGCACTTGTTAACGGTTCACACCATTGACTGGTAATCAAGTGGTTTTTGCCATGAACAACATCAGGACAACTATTCACATGGTTGGAATCGTACCACATTAGGATCGATAAAAAGACCCTGGGTTGAGTGATCACTTTGATATGTACTTTTCCCAGGTTGCAAAGGAGTTTCTCTCAGACAAATGATGCATACATTGTTACATAGATCCACTTTGTATTGGTCGTGGCTATGTCTTGTCATCTCGTAGATCCACTATGTATTCTTCGTGGCTATGATCAGTCTAGGTCATCAGAGTATAGATCCACATTGTATCCTCGATGGCTATACCTATTCATCAATACAATTATGGATCCGCAGTGTATTTTATGGTGGCCATATTTTGCAAGTCTTGATCACCCAAGCATAGGTATGCCTGCCTTGGGTTTTGAAACATGTCATGATATTTGTTGGATGTTTGTGTGCAGCTTCCATCAGCTTCTCTGAGTCTATACCCTTGCTTGAAAATCTACAAAGTATTTCAGTTATCAGTTCGCATATTCTAACTTCATGCTTTGGGGGGCAATCTGTTACACCTCAATATTGCTCGCTTTGATAAGTGTTGCAAGTGTCGCATGTTCCTCACAACTGTCACAAGTTTCACATGTTCACAAGTGTCGCAAATGTCAAACAAAGCATACTTCCATGATGACGACACTAAGGAGACACTCAGAATATATTAGACACCTGATTTGGAGGAATAAGGATGGTTAACTAAAGTCAAGAGTCTCTTGCCACCTAAAAGGAGCTCTTAAACTAGAGTTTTAGAAGGGAGCGCTCCCCTATATCAGCCTTAGGAGCGTTGGCGCTCCCCTACAAGGTGCTAGGGAGTGTTATAGCACCAAATCACCCCTCTGAAGGAGCGATACACATCTTTGAAGCACTGGCGCTCCCCTTGAGCCTACTAGGGAGCGTTATAGAGCCCTGATGCCCCTTTTGAGGGAGCGCTGTCTAATCTGGGCAGTGGTTGATTTGTTGAGGAGAATAAGGGGAGGATGTTTCAAGTTTGGGAGGCAGTTGCATTCAAATTCCTGGTTCAATCATGATCTTAGGAGAAGATCCCTGATCTAAGGAGGGAATTCCTCAACCTACCCTAAAGATACCTCAAGAGGTTAAACCTCTATTAACCTATATAAGAAGACTCTATGATGGTGGAAAGGGGAATAATTGCAAGCATGAAACCTATGATCTCATAGGAAACACACAGTGAACTGAAGGAGAGTAATCAGTGAAGTTGCTATCATCCAAGTCGTGGATTTTCTGAGCAAGGGTTAGACAAAGGGGACTTGACGAAGCTGTCGCATTCGCATCTACGATTGTAAGTTACTGTTGTCATTGTTCTCATTAATATGACATGCTTGGCCTGTTTCTTTCTAGTTTGTGTCTGATCTTACATGAACTTATCTCTGATAGATAGATCTATTTTCAAGCTAATATCAATAGAGTAGGAAGTGGTCGTACTATTGTTTGTCTACTGGGTTCATCGAGGAGCAAAATATTGGAGCTCAACTCTGAGCGTGCAGGGACAAACGTCGGTAAAAAGGTACTTCTATTCTCCTTCCTCCTCATGCATTAGTTTGTATAGATCTGAAAGGAAGTCAGTGTCCATGATAAGCACTTTCTGTCTTAGAGTTAAGCGTCTAGCTCTTTGAAGCGATCTACTTGTCCGCAGGGAGATTTTCCTTCAATAGCGAGGTGCCTCCAAAGTGGTCGCTTGATGAAGATGTGCCTGAAGCTATCGACAGGCATTGAAGGATGTGGGAAAAAATCTCCATCATTCTATCCCTTTGTCATGTGAGAGCTTTCTCAAGCAACAGATTGATAGGATCGTCTGCTCCGTCACTTTTCTTTTCTTTCATCATTGAGGGTTTCTTGGGTGTGCGAGAGTGACTGTCCTCAAGAGAGACAAGCTCGAGATCCAACTTCCTATACTCGGACCTCGTCGGTGACATGCACTAAAAAAAATGATCAAGAACAGCTTGCTCTGGTACCATTGATCTAGATTATTTTCGGCACGAAATGAGATCAAAGATATAATAATGAAATGCACAGCGATATTGCAGATATTCAATAATATAATAGAAATATATCAGATATGAAACCATAAACACAGAGATACAATAATACACTATTTCTATTAATGAAAGAAATGTACAGAGACTGTAAAAATATAGAGTGAAATATTTCCTAGAATGGTGGCAGCTTATCTCTCAGAAGAGATGTGACGGCTACTCTCATTCGCAAGAAGATGATTACAATGAGGCTCTGAACATCACAGACATCACATACATCCAATGGGGAAACATCACATAATACCTCATCCTTGAAGGGTTCGATGTCGTATGACAATCGACACTGTTGGCTGACACGAAGATCTCTTCCTTTCCGAAGCCACCCGATGTAGTATGGCTGCAGGTGTGGTTTTGTCTACAATCCCAACTGTTTGATGACTTTTTCTTAGATGAGGTTCTTCTGCCTTCCGCTATCAACAATAAAATGCAACAGGGTCCCCTTCACTCACATCTGTGAATGAAAAAGGCGCTCCCCCTCTTCGGGATCTGTTGGTTCTTCTGATTTAATTGATGTGGTTGCGACAATAGCAGTGGGTTCTGCATGAATGATCTATCCTTTAACAGTATTTTCATAATCAGATTCTGAATCAGGGTTCAGCTTCTTGTCTTTGATCTCGGACACCAATGACTATTTTGAGTGACATTCATCATTGTTGTGCTAGGGGCTTTTGTAGAAATCGCACCATTTTTAGGTGTCCTTCTTTGTCTTCCCGTGACCCTTTTTTTCCTGTGTCTTGGACTGGTTTTCGGGAAACTGATTGTTAGGGTTGTCTTTGTCATACTTTGGTTGTTGCGGATTTACAAATCCAAATTCCCGTTTGTTCTGGTGCTTAAATTTCTGCTTGATTTTAATAGCATATCGATAAGCAGCACCAAGTGATGAGATGTCCAGAAAATCCATTTCAGTCTGGATGTCTCTGTGTAGAGCCCCATGGTATTTCATAACAAAATGTAACTCGGACTCTTTGATACCCAGCTTGGTGTGCAAGGTATGGAAGGTATTGGTGAACTCCGAAACTCCTTGGCCCCTCTCTTGCCGCAATGTGGTACATCTCATGTACTGGTCCTCATAGTTGCCAACAAGGTAATATTGTTCATTTACCGCATCCACAAAAAAATCCCAGGTGGGATCGGCCCCGTATATTCCAGACTCCTCTGTGGAACTTTGCTCCCAGTAAGTTTCAAACCAATGTTTAACATGAGGGAGAGATTTAAGGAGTGCGAAGGTGATATTTTCTTTGTCGGAAAAATTGTGAACGGAGAAATAACCTTCTAGCAGAGTTAACCATTTTTCTAGGGCTTCTGCATCTATCTGTCCTTCAAATATAGGAATATCAAAATTAACTTCTACCTTGAAAGGTGAGGTGCCTCCAAACTCGTCACTTGATGAATATGCGCCTTATGCTATCGACAGGCGTTCAAGGATGTGGACAAAAATCTCCATCATTTCGTCCCTCTGTCGCGTGAGAGCTTGCTCAAGCAACAGATTGATAAGATCGTCTACTCTGTCATTTTTGTTTTCTTCTGCCATTGAGGGTTTCTTGGGTGTGCGAGAGAAATTATCCTCAAGAAATACAAGCTCGAGACCTAACTTTCTATACTCAGACCTCGTTGGGGACATGCACTGAAAAAAATTATCAAGAACAGCCTGCTTTGATACCATTGATCCGGATTATTTTCAGCACGAAATGAGATCGAAGATATAATAAAGAAATGCACAGAGATATTATAGATATTCAATAATATAACATAAATATATCAGAGATGCAACCATAAACACAAAGATACAGTAACACGTGATTTCTATTAATGAAATAAATGTACAGAAACTGTTAAAATACAGAGTGAAAGATTCGCTAAAATGGTGGCAGCTTATCTCAGAGAAGAGATGTGACGGCTACTCACATTCGCAAAAAGATGATTAAAATGAGGCTCTAAAGGCCTTCTTACAATAAACAAGAATGCCAAAAGTCCTAGACATCCAAAAACCTAATCCTAGGAGATGAAGTGCCAAAAGTCATGTGGGCCCCGTATGGGTAAGTGAGTACATCAACTTCCCGGGGTCGTAACTTTTGCATACGATCTCTGTCTTAGGCATGTGATAGCTCGTTGGAAAGGTATTGTCAAGGATATTCATACTGGGGGATAAATTATGTATTTGGCCATAATTGAGAGCCTCGATCTCAAAAACCCTTCATTTGGGCCCTCAAAATGGCCCTAGAAGTTAAAACCTGCTAAAAATAGTAAATTGTCAAAATTGCCAGAAAACTGTTTTGAGCCAGTCGGAAAAGGTGGGTGGCCACCGATATCCACCTAGATAAATACTCCCTCCATAGGAAGCAATGGTCTCCATTTCATTGAGTTCTTGGGGAAGAGGGAAAAGCGTTTGCTGGATCTGCATCTTGGTGAGCTGCTTGTATTGTTGGAGACGTTGCGCTGGTTAGTTTGTGGAAGTCTGTCATGAACATGTTGAAGTTGAGGTTGTTCAACAAGTCAAGATACATGAGAGAAAGGTGTGAAGAAGGAATATTTGTGCTTTACTGCAACCTTGACAACCTTCTTCTATTGGATAGAAGGTGCAGGGGGTGAGGTTGTAGTGTTTGCAGTGTCCTTTTGTTCCTCTTTTGAATAGATAGTGAAGAAACTAAATTTTGTAGTATGAGATACTACCTTGCAACACTTTTTAGGTGGAACAATAGTTGGAACTACCTCTGGTATTCTTTATAGATGACCCCCCAATGTAACAATGACACTATGGAGCCAAGACTCATAAACAACATGGCGTCTCCACATATATGGTTTGCCCAAGTGAATATCACAGACATCAAGTGGGGCAACATCACATAATACCTCATCCTTGAAGGTTTGGATGTCGTATGAAAATTGACACTATTGGCTGACACAGAGATCTCATCCTTGACGAAGCCACCTGATGTTGTATGGCTGCGGGTGTGGTGTTGTCGACAATCCGAACTGTTTGACGATCTCTGCTGAAATGAGGTTCTTCTAGCTTCTGCTATCAACAATAAAATGCAGTGGGGTCCCCTTCACCCACATCTGTGAATGAAAAAGGCACTCCCCCTCTTTGGGATCTGTTGGTTCTTCTGGTTGAATTGTTGCGGTAGTGACAATAGCAGTGGGGTCTGCGTCAATGATCTGTCCTTTACCATTATTTTAATAATCAGATTCTAAATCAGAGTTCGGCTCCTTGACTTTGATCTCGGCCACCAATGACTGTTTTGAGCGACATTCATCGGTGTTGTGCCAGGGGATTTTGTGGAATTTGCACCATTTTCCAGTGCCAACAGGAATGCCAAAAGTCATAGAAATCCAAAAACCTAAACCTAGGAGATGAAGCGCCAAAAGTCATGTGGGCCCCGTTTGGGTAAGTGAGAACATCAACTTCTCGAGGTCGTAACTTTTGCATACAATCTCCGTTTTAGGCGTGTCATAGCTCGTTGGAAAGGTTTTGTCGAGGAGATTCATTTTTGGATCTCAATCATTCCTTTGACTATCATTGAGAACCTCTATCTCAAAAAACTTTCATTTGGGCCCTCAAAATGGCCCCAAAAATTAAAACCTGCTAAAAATAGTAAATTGTCAAAATTGCCAGAAAACTATTTTGAGCCAGTCGGAAAAGGTGGGTGGCCACCGATATCCACCTGGATCAATCCTCCCTCCTTAGGAATCAATGGTCTCCATTGCATTGAGTTCAAGGGGGAGAGGGAAAATCATTTGCTGGATCTGCATCTTGGTGAGTTGCTTGTACTGTTGGAGACGTCGCGCTGCTTAGTTTATGGAAGTCTGTCATGAACNACTTCTGTTGGATAGAAGGTGCTGGTAGCAAGGTTGTAGTGGTTGCAGTGTCCTTTTGTTCCCCTTTTGAACAGATTGTGAAGAAACTGAATTTTGTAGATACTACCTTGCAACACTTTTTAGGTGGAATAATAGTTGTAACTACCTCTGGTATTCTGTAGAGATGACCCCCCAAAGTAACAATGACACTACGGGGTCGAGACTCATAAACAGCATGGCGTCTCCACATATATGGTTGGCCCAAGAGAACATCACAGACATCCATTGGGGAAACATCACATAATACCTCATCCATGAAGGGTTGGATGTCGTATGACCATTGGCATTGTTCGCCGACACGTAGATCTCGTCCTTGTCGAAGCCAATCAATGTTGTATGGTTGCATATGTGGTGTTGTCGACAATCCCAACTGTTTGACGACCTCTGCTAAGATGAGGTTCTTCTAGCTTCCGCTATCAACAATAAAATGCAGCGGAGTCCCCTTCACCCACATCTGTGAATGAAAAAGGCACTCCCCCTCTTCGGGATCTGTTGGTTCTTCTGGTTGAATTGTTGCAGTTGCAACAATAGCAGTGGGGTCTGCATCAATGATCAGTCCTTCACCAGTATTTTCAGAATCGGGTTCTGAATCAGGGTTCGTATCCTTATCTTTGATCTCGGCCATCAATGACTATTTTGAGAAATATTCATCTATGTTGTGCCAGTGGCTTTTGTGGAAATCGCGCCATTTTCTGGTGTCCTACTTTGTTTTCCCGTGACCCTTATTTTCCTGTGTCTTGGACTGGTTTTCGGGAGACTGTTTGTTAGGGTTGTCTTTGTCATACTTTGGTTGTTGTGGATTTACAGATCCAAAATCCTGCTTGTTCTGGTGCTTAAATTTCTACTTGATTTTAACAGCATATCGATAAGCAGCACCGAGTGATGAGATGTTCAGAAAATTAATTTCAGTCTTGATGTATCTGTCTAGAGCCCCACGGTATTTCAGAACCAAATGTCGCTCGAAGTCTTTCATACCCAGATTGGTGCGCAAGGTATGGAAGGTATTGGTGAACTCCGTAACTGCTTGGCCCCTCTCTTCTGCAGTCTGGTCCATCTCATGTACTGCTCCTCATAGTTGCCAACATCGTAATATTGTTCCTTTACCGCATCCACAAAAAAATCCCAAGTGGCATCGGCCCCGTATATTCCAGACTCCTCTGTAGAAATTTTCTCTCAGTAAGTTTCCCACCAATGTTTGACATGAGGGAGATATTTAAGGAGTGTGAAGGTGATCTTTTCTTTGTCCGAAAAAATGTGAACAGAGAAATAACCTTCTAGCAGAGTTAACCATTTTTCTAGGGCTTTTGCATCTATCTGTCCTTCAAATACAGGAATATAAAAATTAACTTGTACCTTTAAAGGCGAGGTGCCTCCAAAGTGGTCGCTTGATGAATATGCAAATGATGTTATCGGCATGCATTGAAGGATGTGAGCAAAATTATCCATCATTTCGTCCCTTTGTCGCGTGAGAGCTTGCTCAAGCAACCGATTGATAGGATCATTTGCTCCGTCATTTTTCTTTTCTTCTGCCATTGAGGGTTTATTGGGTGTGCGAGAGTGATTTTCCTCAAGAGAGACAAGCGCAATACCCAAATTTATATACTTGGACCTCATCGAGGACATGCACTAAAAAAAAATGATCAACAACAACCTGCTCTGATACCACTGATCCGGATTATTTTCGGCACGAAATGAGATAAAAGATATAATAAATAAATGCACAGAGATATTGTAGATATTCAATAATATAATAGAAATATATAAGAGATGCAACCATAAACACAGAGATACAGTAATACATGATTTCTATTAATGAAAGAAATGTACAGAGATTTTAAAAATACAGAGTGAAAGACTCGTTAGAATGGTGGTAGCTTATCTCTAAGAAGAGATGTGATGGCTACTCACATTCGCAAGAAGATGATTACAATGAGGCTCTGAGGGGATTTTTAAAATAAATAAGAATGTCAAAAATCCTAAACATTCAAAAACCTAACCCTAGGAGATGAAGCACGTAAAGTCATGTGGGCCCCGTTTGGGTAAGTGAGTAAATCAACTTCCTGGGGTCGTAACTTTTGCATACGATCTCAGTTTTAGATGTGTGATAGCTTGATGGAAAGGTATTGTCAAGGAGATTCATTTTGGGGGCTCAATCATGATTTTGGATATCTTTGAGAACCTTGATCTTGAAAAAGCCTCATTTGGGCCCTCAAAATGGCCCCGAAAGTTAAAACCTGCTAAAAATAGTAAATTGCCAAAATTGTCAGAAAATTGTTTTGAGCCAGTCGGAAAAGGTGGGTGGCCACCGATATCCACCTAGATCAATCCTTCCTCCTTAGGAAGCAATCATCTCCATTGCGTTGAGTTCCCGGGGGAGAGGGAAAAGCGTTTGCTGGATCTGCATCTTGGTGAGCTGCTTGTATTGTTGGAGACATCGCGCTGCTTAGTTTGTGGAAGTCTGTCATGAACTTGTTGAAGCTGAGGTTGTTCAACAAATCGAGCTACATGAGAGGAAGGTGTGCAGAAGGAATATTTTCACTTTGCTGCAACCTTGTCGACTTGCTTCTGTTGGATAGAAAGTGTAGGAGGCAAGATTGTTGTGGTTGCAGTGTCTTTTTGTTTCCCTTTTGAACAGATTGTGAAGAAGATGAATTTTGCAGTATGAGATACTACCTTGCGACACTTTTTAGGTGGAACAATAGTTGGAACTACCTCTTGTATTCTGTAGAGATGACCCCCCAAAGTAATAATGACACTACGGGTTCGAGACTCATAAATAGCATGGTGTATACACATATATGGTTGGCCCAAGAGAACATCACAGACATCCAGTGGGGAAACATCATAGAATACCTCATTCTTGAAGGGTTGGATGTCGTATGACAATCCGCACTATTGGCTGACACGGAGATCTCATCCTTGCCGAAGTCACTCGATGTTGTATGGTTGCGGGAGTGGTGTCGTCGACAATCTCAATTGTTTGACGACCTCTGCTAAGATGAGGTTCTTCTGGCTTTCGTTATCAACATTAAAATGTAGCAGGGTCCCCTTCACCAACATCTGTGAATGAAAAAGGCGCTCCCTTGTTCGAGATCTATTGGTTCTTCTGGTTAAATTGTTGCGGTTGGGATAATAGCAGTGGGGTCTGCGTCAATGATCTTTCCTTTACCAGTATTTTCATAATAGGATTCTGAATTAGGGTTCATCTCCTTGTCTATGATCTCGGCCACCAATGACTATTTTGAGCGACATTCATCGGTGTTTGGCCAGGGGATTTTGTTTAAATCGCACCATTTTTTGGTGTCCTTCTTTGTCTTCCCGTGACCCTTATTTTATTATGTCTTGGATTGGTTTTTGGGAGACTGTTTGTTTGGGATTTCTTTGTCATACTTTGGTTGTTGCGAAATTACAAATCCGAAATCCCGTTTGTTCTGGTCCTTAAATTTCTGCTCAATTTTAACAACATATCGATAAGCAGCACCGAGTGATGAGATGTCCAGAAAATCCATTTCAGTCTGGATGCATCTGTGTAGAGCCCCACGGTATTTCAGAACCAAATGTTACTCGGAGTCTTTAATATCGAGCTTGGTGTGCAAGGTATGGAAGGTATTGGTGAACTCTGGAATTTCTTGGCCCCTCTCTTGCCGTAGTGTGATCCATCTCATGTATTGGTCCTCATAGTTACCAACAGGGTAATATTGTTCCTTTACTGCATCCACAAAAAAATCTCAAGTGGGATCAGCCCCGTATATTCCAGACTCCTCTGTGGAAATTTTCTCCCAGTAAGTTTCTCACCAATGTTTTACATGAGGGAGAGCTTTAAGGAGTGCAAAGGTGATCTTTTATTTGTCGGAAAAATTGTGAACAGAGAAATAACCTTCTAGCAGAGTTAACCATTTTTCTAGGGCTTTTGCATCTATCTGTCCTTCAAATACATGAATATCAAAATTAACGTGTACCTTGAAAGGCGAGGCACCTCCAAAGTGGTCGCTTCATGAAGATGCACCTAATGCTATGGGCAGGCGTTGAAGGATGCGAGAAAAATTCTCCATCATTTCGTCCCTCTGTCGCGTGAGAGCTTGCTCAAGCAACAGATTGATAGGATCGTCTGCTCCGTCATTTTTCTTTTCTTCTGCCATTGAGGGTTTCTTGGGTGTGCGAGAGCGATTTTCCTCAAGAGAGACAAGCTCGAGACCCAACTTTCTATACTTGAACCTCATCGGGGAGATACATTAAAAAAAATGATCAAGAACAGCCTGCTCTGATACCACTGATCTGGATTATTTTCGGCACGAAATGAGATCGAAGATATAATAAAGAAATGCAAAGAGATATCGCAGATATTCAATAATATAACAGAAATATATTAGTGATTCAACCATAGACACAAATATACAGTAATACATGATTTCTATTAAGGAAATAAATATACATAAACTATAAAAATAGAGAGTGAAAGACTCACTAGAATGGTGTCAGTTTATCTCTGAGAAGAGATGTGACGGCTACTCGTATTCACAAGAAGATGATTACAATGATGCTCTGAAGGCATATTTACAATAAACATGAATTCCAAAAGTCCTAAACATCCAAAAACCTAATCCTAGGAGATGAAGCGCCAAAAGTCATGTGGGCCCCGTTTGGGTAAGTGAGTACATCAACTTCTCGGGGTCGTAACTTTTGCATACGATCTCCGTTTTAGGCGTGTGA
>SNQJ01S0092206.1:0-32402 GCA_010110895.2 Picea sitchensis | reverse complement strand
AAGATCCAATCACTCGTTAGAAACAATGGAATCAAATGCACATATTCAAAGGTTTTGAGGATCAGAGTGACACATACCATGATACCCGGACTCATTACCTCAAGGAGAAAGAACCATATTTATTGGCACCAGATTGAAGTGGAAAGAAGCAAAATCATGGGAAAGAAAGCATGCAGGAAACTAAAGTGACAACTGGCAAAAGATCAACATGCATGAATGCAAGAAAGAGTGCACAGTGGGAAGCGACAGCTGGAGGAGGAACAACACGAGCATGGGAGAAAAAACTAGTGTAAGAAGGGTTAGGGTTTTGGTAATATTTTGTAAGTGGTTGAAGAGCCTGAAATGTATAAATATAGATATGAAAGTATCATATGTGTGTGTGGTTGTTTGGGTAATAGTTGTTGCACTTGTCATTGTTGAGTTTATGTTAGTTCTTATGAATATTTCAATTGTTATTGAATGATTTTTCTGAGTATTCTTGTTGGTGATACATGAGGGGTTTGAATTGTATGAAGCATGTTTTGTTAGTTGTTGAGAAAGAAAGATATGAGGGAAGGTAGATATGAGGATTAGACTGCAGGCTGCAGAGCCTGGTGCGATCTAGTTCGCCTCACATAGATCTTACCCACATTTGTGGATAACTATAAGCACGCGGCATAGGGAGATCAAGAACTACTATAATACAAGAGCCAAGAGACAAATCTTTGTGGATGTATCCCAGGAGGGGTGAACCATGGCAACATTTGTGTAATATGTTGAATGTGTGCATATCTTTAACTTCTTTCAAGCAATAGATGACTACGATTGATGAATAACCAAATTTATTATTAAAATATGTTTATGTTTTGAGTTATATGCATGCAATTCCTGGGAACAAGTAGATTACAGTAACAATTCACAGAATAGGGCCTTAATCAAGAAACCCTTTATCTCCTACTATGTCCTAGGCTGTAAACACCTGAGTCTTACAATCAACCATCCTTAGCTATTTTGGGTGAGACTATGCAGTACCTTCCGGGTGCTCCGTTGCCTTATGGTTTACGAAGGAGGCTGATAGTTAGAGGCGTTTGTTGGAACCTTGAATGGCATAAACCCTGGGTCAATATCTCATATAACTTGAAAAGGGAGTTGATAAAAGCCAACAAATGGTTTTGTTTCTGTATTAAGAGGAACAAGATAGGACTGAGTAGATGAGATAGAGTGGACAAGAACCATCGAAGAATAAATGAGTCATTAGAAGGGAATGTGGAGACATTGGAACCCCACAAGAGAAGAAATCAAGGGTTGGTTGTGAACTAAAGAGCTAAAATTTGCACACAAAGACAATAAAAACCCTAGAATCACACCACGTGGATACCTAAATAAATAAATGTTTATGGATTTACAAGAAATTTTTTCTATGATTTTTCTCACCTACTACAAGAGTGGATCTTAAGGTTAACGGATAACCACCCGACAAACCGGATTCGACAGCTAGATTGGACTCTAGTACAGATTCAACAGCTACAATAGGTGAACAAAAAATTCACCCACGCAGTAGAATTTTGGATTGACAGTATTGTGGCAGGATTCATGACAGAGTTTGCAGTAGACACTGTGAAGTCATGCAGTGCAACCGAGCAAGAATTTGTACAAGGACCCAGAGGAAGGTACATTTGATCCCTATACTTCTATTAACATACTTCTATATAAAAAAGGTGTAATGACAATGGAATCATATAGTTATACTTCCCTTTGTGCATGGGGGAAGGGGGGAAGCACTAACATAAAGAGGAGGAATGGAAGGAGGGTAGGATAAAGAGAAAATTGAAGAGGAATGCTTGGACCTGATCTCAATGGATGACGATCAGCTCAAGTGGATCTTGGCGTCATTGGGAATGATGTGTAGTGGAGCACCCTACCAATATAAGATAAACACCAAGAAGAGAGCCATGGCTGAAAGGGAGGGCTTGGCAAGCAATGAGGAAGAGGTAGAGGATCTTCAAGTTGTGGAGCAGATTAAGGAAATCCTATGCACCACGTATGAGAGGAAAAAAAGAGACCCAAGAAAGAAAGGATAAGACAGCCACCCCTTTCATATTAATGTCAATGTGGAACCCATAAACCTATGTGCGTCCAATACACCACAGAGAACACCATCATTTAGGTAACCAAAGTTCGGAGGAAGTCTGATAGCAAGAAGCACATCTACACAAGGAGCGACAACTAGAGGAGCTAGTTCAGGTAAGCTTAGTCAAGTATCCACACTACATGGAAGAGGTAGTAGCTCAGTACTCAGAATCATAGGACACGACCCTATTATCAGATTACCAGAGTTTCAAGGAGAAGCAGTAGAAGACTTTGAGAAGCATCTATTTATTTGTGCTAATATCTGGGAAGAAAAGTAGATCACTGATGACAACACCAAACTCGCATAGCTAGTGATCACTCTAAGAGACCAGACACTAGACTGGTACATGAGTCTAGACACAAACAGTGCTCCCGGGATGACAAGGACACCAGACAACATTAAGAAACTACTAATTAATGAGTTTCAGAAGCCGATATCAGAGTATTAGTATATGAACGAGATGATCGAGAAAAGACAAAACCTAGGAGAATTGGTATGGGATAATGATCAAAGACTCAAGCGATTAAAAGGGAAGTTAAAATACCTTATGACTAAGATGCAACATCGACACCTATTTTTCAACTCACTACTCCCACACTTAAAATATCCACTACGACAAGAAAAGTTTCAGACACAAGTAGAGGGTCTGTAGGAAGCCTTGCAATTCGAAGAGAATCAGTACCAACAGATGAACCGGGATATCGAAGAACTGAAAGAGGATCTGAAGAACTTAACATTTCAGATGAACCAGAATAATAAGAAGGATAAATGACAAGTTGTTTGGTGTACCGCATGCAGGATATAAGGACACCACAAAAATGAATATTCGACATCCGTGCCGTATATGGCAACAAGCATGACAAACCTACTTCCACAAGGGGGATTATGGTGTGAAATCTGCAAGAAAACAGGTCACAAACCCTACCATTGCATGTTGATGTAGAAGTACAAAACATACCCAATGAACTCATATTGCACATTTTGCAAGTCAGTGGGCCACGACGATAAATATTGTCGAACTATGGAGCTGATGCAGGAAAGAACCTCATACACATATAGGGTACAGGTAGAAATGATGACTGGGTAGGAAACAACATAGTTCACTCAATCCCTAGCACCATACAACACTGCACAACAGTCGTATAATATTGTGCAACAACCTTACAATAACGCACAACCAAAGTACAACCTAGCACAACCCTAGTACAATACCATGCAGTATAATTAGGTACCACAATATAACGTGCCACGAGGTGATTGCCTAGCCTATAAAGGAGCAGGACGAGCCAGAGGAGGTTTCAGAAGTGGAAGAGGACCAGTCACATGTCACCATTACCAGCAACCAGGACATTATGCATGGAAATTCCCACTACCACCAGCAACTTGTATGTATTGTCATGCTTTGGACCACCATACATAGGAATGTCTGACACTACTCGTTAAGATCCAGGAAAAAAAGAACCAAAATGACCAGAATGTTGAGTGGATTTCAGTCGAAGCAAGGGATGATGGACGAAACATCAACATAGTCACTCCAGGAGGAACGAGAACAGGAACCGACGTAGTTTGACAGGACTAAGCGCAAACCCAATGGGTAAAGAATAACCCTGACCCCAGGAAGCAGTTTGATGTGCAAAAGGAAAAGGAGATCTTTACAGAAGCCCGGTGAGAATTCCAGAAGGAGGACACAACGTTGACTGCGTAGTAGAACAAGGAAGCCCCATAATATGACATTCCGCCATCACTGGACCATACCAACATAACACAACCTAAGGAACAAGTAAGTACTATGAATGACTTTTTGCAATCATGCATCAAAATTTTAAGTGATCCTTTATCTATCAAAGTATTGAAAAACATCCTAGAGAAATGTAGCAACGAGATGGAACAAAAGCTAGAATTAAAAACTATCAACCACCTACACACAAGAAGAAGAACAAGTAGGAATTTAGAATCAATTCTGATATTGGGGATTTCAACATGGGAGATATTATACTAGATATAGGATCTCAAGTGAACGTACTACCAAAAACTACATGGAAATGCATGGGAGAACCTACACTAGGATACTCAATTGTTCAATTAAAACTAGCAAATCAACATAGAGTCCTACCAACAGGTATACTGAAAGGAGTAACTGTAGATCTAGATGGGGTGCGCACTAAGGCAGACTTTGAAGTCATTGAAAAAGTAGATGGTACAACAACTTACCCAACACTACTTGGTCTGGATTGGGCGTTCGAAAACTAGGCCATAATTAACTTAAAAACTAGAAAAATGACATTTGAGTCAGGAAACTACAGGGTTATATCCCCACTCGACCCATCAGAAGGAGAGAGGTTCGTAGAACCCACTTGCCTGGATCTATATGAAATTGACGAGTTGTACAGAAAAACTGTGCACGATGCAGACTATATAAAATCAACTACAGATGGGATACTCAGTTTCCAGAGCATTACTTCATGCACAACAAACTTAGATACTGGGTTAGAAAACTGGAAGCAAAGACCACACGAAGTATCCATAAAAAGGTGTGCAACAATAGACCGCATAGTAAGATGGCTTGGTGTAGAAATCAGAGAACCACCCAGTTTTCATGAACTAAATGATTTGAAAAATTTCTTGACACAATACGAAGACGAAGTCTTAGAGAACTAGAGACTATTAGCACTAGATTTAGCACTAAAAGCTACACCCACAAGATGGTGGGGTGTGCACAAAGAGACTATCATAGATTGGTACCAATGCAAACGATTACTATGCATAAGGTTTGGTGCAGAATAGATATGGAACAACCAAAAAAATATGATGGAATAGGAAGGCCAGTAGAACACTTGGAGGCATGTAAAACACTGGGAAATGACGCCACTAGAAGAATGGCCTCACCACTTTAGTCATACTTTAGAAGGCATAGCAGCGAATTGGTATATAGACCAAGAAATGCGAAAAGGAACCAAGACATGGACGACACTACATCAAAACTTTATAGTCACTTTGACGTAGGCGCGCCACCCTGGGCACGTCCGTTCATAGGATCTTCCTCTTCTTCTCGGCCCGAAGAACTTCCAGGCTCTTATATTTCCCTATCGAGAAATATCTACCCTCGGATTCTTTCGTGCGACTTCCCTCCTTCTACTTATCGGGAAATCAGAACTTGTGACCTCGCGAGTCCAAAGGCTAGTGGTCGGGTGTGAATCTTACGAGTCCCTAAGCACCGACATGAGTCACTGCTGACCTCACCCTTCTCCTATCATGATTTATCCTATCGCGACTTTGCAACTCACTATATCAAACACTTGGTTTTCCAACTCTCGATATCTGATGCGCTGAAATGTCGATGCACACATGAGTTGACTTTTCAAAGGTCTCTTATCTTGCAGGACTTCAGACTTCGTGAGATCGCGAATCCTAACGCCGATATTTGGGGACTTCTCACGGCGAGATCCCGATGACTTATTCCATCTATCCTTCACTCACCGACTTTGCTATGGCCCACACTGTCCTCCAATGGTCGGAATATCACTTATCGCAATATAGTGATCCCCGTGGCCAAATCCTCGAGTCTTTTCTCGCAAGACCCCGATACACGATCCCAGGTGCAGATCTGACAGTTCTCCTATAGTTCGGATCCAATGGCTATTCTTCTTCTCGCTCCTCACGTATTCGTGACTTTGAGTACCCAATACTTGGGCTCTCACCCTACGAACTCCCAAGTTCGCGAGACCTCTTGATCTCTACCACCTGTCCTCCTTAGATGGACAGCTCCTAGTCCTCTCGCCACTTCGCCGCTTCGTGCCCTTGCGCTTCGCGACTTTTAACACCAAATCCTCATCCTTTCCACCCACGAGATCCCGATATGCGATGTTCCACATGTCCGCTTACCGACTCCTGTGGCCCCACATCGTTCTCATGGTCGTTGAGATATCGCGTATCATAATATCGCGATTCTCTTTACCAAACTTTGGACACTTTTCCCACGAGGTCACGATAGGCGATCTCATGAAAAATCCAATGGCCCTGACCGACTTGGATCAATGGTACTACCCCTCCTGAGCTTTGAATCCTTTCCGCACTTGTGCTGTAACTGCCTCATGCCTCTGGAAGATCTAACGGCTCTCGAAACTTCATGAAATCTCCTCCAAAGATTTTTTCCATCCGTTCTCCTTCTGATGATTCTGCGAAATGAATAAGTGCCTCTCCATGAGACTCATTTGTTGCTTCACCAATCTGTGGCGCTTCTCCCCGAATTTCCATGATATCTTCTCTGCACTCACCTCTCAGTGAATTCAAAGGTCTATTCCTCCTGAGCTTTCTCACGACATTCAAGTTCTCCAAGCAAATCCTTGCGCGCACTCCTTGCAGTAAATCTTTAACAATGTCTCAGTGTTGAAGCCTTTTGACTCTGCGCACCCCTGCAGCAACAGTCTTAGGATACTCTACTCAGAATCGCAACTCTGAGACTTATCTTGGCCTGCGCACTCCTTGCACGACACTGTGACTAACTGCACCTTCGAGATGAATGAGAACAAAAGTTAACTCTTTGAGCCTTCTGTCAACGCACCCCTTGCGGACGAATTCAACTGCACTCCTTGCTGGAATCCTTGCTTAATAGAGAAACACTTGTAACTCATTCTACTTCTTCTCAGATTCCAATCTCAACACATGAAATCATACATACAGCATAATAGAAAATGCTTAGCAAGAAGTAAATACTCATGAGCATAGCATTCAACACACATACACAGAGAATAACACAACAACCATAAATCTGAATCAACTTCTTCTATTAATTCAAGATCTGTAAATGGGTGTTCTTCTACAGTTCTTTATTTCTCTCCTATGCTCTGGACTCTTCTAACTCTTTTTGAACTAAACTATGTTACAATTCACAATGAGGGTGTCTATATCTGTTTTCCCTCCTGTGCTCTAAAACTCTCTAATCTAAGAATTCAATTCTATCTACCTGCATCTACTACTATAAATGCCTTTGTCTATCTTAGACAAGAGCGTATGGCTTGAGGTTTGATTACATTTTACCAAGGTGCCTAAACATAAATGACCTCATTTATGTTTAGTGCATCAACTTCAAGGGAAAATTTAAAAATTGGCACTGGTGTGTGCCCAACTATCCTTCATCTTTTGTGCTGGCTCACTTGTCTCGGGAGATGCTCCTGCATCATACTCCCTCACTTGAAAATTTTCATGGGCTCCTATCCATGAGCTTCTACATGGTATATCCATGCTTTAGTATCTCTGCTTTAGTCTCCCAGCTGGCATCTTCAACTGGATGGCCCTTCCACTTGACCAAATATTCAAAATATTCTTTCCTTCTGGTTTTCTTACCCACTCGTTTATTCAATATCTTTTCCATCTGTGGCTTCTCTGCAACTGGCATCTGCTTCTGACATTGGACCTCTGGTTGATCGTCACTTTCTACTCCTTCTTCATCAGCTTTATATGGATATAAATCCAAAACATTAAATGTCGGAGATATTCCAATCCCATCCGGTAACTCAATTTCATAAGCATTCTATCCCATTTTCTTCAAGACCTTGCATGGCCCAATTTTCTTCATTTTTAATTTATTATATGTTCCCCTCGGGAACCTTTCTTTCCTCAAATGCACCAGAAATAGATCACCAACTTCAAACTGAAGTTGTCTTCTATGCTGATCTGCTCCAGGCTTGTACTCCTNGTATCTCTGCTTTAGTCTCCCAGCTGGCATCTTCAACTGGATGGCCCTTCCACTTGACCAAATATTCAAAATATTCTTTCCTTCTGGTTTTCTTACCCACTCGTTTATTCAATATCTTTTCCATCTGTGGCTTCTCTGCAACTGGCATCTGCTTCTGACATTGGACCTCTGGTTGATCGTCACTTTCTACTCCTTCTTCATCAGCTTTATATGGATATAAATCCAAAACATTAAATGTCGGAGATATTCCAATCCCATCCGGTAACTCAATTTCATAAGCATTCTATCCCATTTTCTTCAAGACCTTGCATGGCCCAATTTTCTTCATTTTTAATTTATTATATGTTCCCCTCGGGAACCTTTCTTTCCTCAAATGCACCAGAAATAGATCACCAACTTCAAACTGAAGTTGTCTTCTATGCTGATCTGCTCCAGGCTTGTACTCCTGGCTGGATTTCAATAGTCGTTCCTTCATCCTGGTGTGAACTTCTTTCATCGCTTCCGCGAATTCTTCTGCACTAGCGTTTCTAGTCACAGTTTGTTCTGAATCCCTCAATTCAAAAAATCCTCTCAAATGCATTCCATATACAATCTAAAATGGACTTTGGCCTGTGCTCTTGTTCACTGAATCATTGTATGTGAACTCTGCCTGTGACAATATGCTATCCCAACTGTTATGGTGCTGTGTCACCAAGCTTCTCAGCAAGTCTCCCAGAATTCTGTTCACCACTTCTATCTGCCCATCCTTCTGTGGATGGTAAGTAGAACTAAACATTAGGTTAGTTCCTAGATTCTTCCATAATGTCCTCCAGAAATGCCCTATGAATTTTGTGTCTCTGTATGAAACTATGCTTTTCGGCAATCCATGAAGTTGAATGACCTCCTTGAAGAACAAATTTGATATGTGAGTCGCATCACTGGTCTTCTGGCATGGGATAAAATGTGCCATCTTGGAAAACCTATCCACTACCACAAAGATGGAATCAACACCTCTTTGGGTCCTTGGAAATCCCAATACAAAATCCATGCTAATTTCATCCCACGACTTGTCTGGTATGGGCAATGGCTAATAAAATCCTGCATTCTACTTTCTTCCCTTTGAATGTTGGCAAATCCTGCACCTGTCTACAAACCTCTTGACCTCTGACTGCATCCCTGGACAAAAGTATGACTCTCTCAGCTTTTCAAATGTCTTATCATGACCAAAGTGTCCAACCAATCCTCCACTGTGTTTTTCTTTCAACAAGTTCTCCCTCATGGAGCAATTTGGAATACACAGTTGATTGCCTTTGAAAAGCAATCCGTCCTGGATCACGTACTCTATCCACTGACTTTTGTCTCTGAGAACTGGATTCTCAGCTACTTCATAAGCTTCCTTAAAGTCTGAATCTTCTGCATACATGTCCTTAAGATCATCAAAGCCTAACGTCCAGACTTTGAACTCCTGCAACAGCAAACACTTCCTGCTCAAAGAATCAACAACTTTGTTAGTAGTACTAGAAATATGTTTTATCACAAAAGTGAAATTTTGCATGTATTCAACCCATTTAACATGCCTTTGATTCAACTTTTCCTATTGAGTCACAAATTGTAATGCATGGTTATCACTATATAAAACAAATTCCTTTGGAATCAAATAGTGCCTCCATTTCTTTAATTCTTGTATGATGGCATAAAATTCTTTATCATACGTGGAGTATTTTTCTTTTGCCTCATTCAGCTTCTCGCTGAAATATGCAATCGACCTGTCTTCCTGGCTCAAGACTGCTCCTATGGCAAACCCACTTGCATCACATTTTACCTAAAATGTTTTCTGAAAATATGGCAACACCAACACCGGTTGTCCCGTAATCTTTCGTTTCAATAAATTGAAACTTTTCTCAGCCTCTTTCGTCTAGTGAAAAGATATATGTCTTTTCTTCACTGTGTCCGTCATTGCTGCACTAATCCCACTGAAATTTCTAATGAATTTTCGGTAGAAACTAGCCAGTCCATGAAAACTCCTCACCTCAAATACGTTCCTCGATGATGGCCAATTCTTGATTACCTCCACCTTATCTGGATCCATCTTCAATTCATTTGCAGATATAACAAACCCCAAATAAATGAGTTCTGTCTTCATGAATGAGGACTTCTTCATGTTTATCAACAACTTCTCTTGTTGTAATCTCTTCATCACAATAGCCAAATGCTTCAAATTCTCATCCTTTGTCTTGCTGAAAATCAATATGTCATCCAGATACATGATGACAAATTTCCCAATGAACTCCTTCAAGACTTCATTCATTAACCTCATAAAGGTACTTGGTGCATTCATCAAGCCAAATGGCATGACAAGACATTCATACGAACCTTCATTTGTCTTGAATGTTGTTTTCCATTCATCACCTTCTCTCATACGAATCTGATGATATCCACTCTTCAAATCTATCTTTGAAAAAAAATTTGCTCCACTTAAGCAGTCCATCAGATCATCCATCCTCGGCAATGGGAATCTATACCTGATAGTTATCTTATTAATGGCTCTTGAATCAGTGCACATCCTCCAGCCTCCATCTTTCTTCGGACTGAGTACTATCGTAACAACACACAGACTCAAGATTTCTCTGACCAATCCCTTGTCCAACAACTCCTGGACCTGCTTCTTGACCTCCTCATTCTCCTATGGTGTCAATATGTACATGGCTTTGTTTGGTAAACTAGCTCCTGGTATGAGATCAATGTGATGGATCACACTTCTCTTTGGTGGAAACGAACGAGGTAATTCATCCACTACAATATCAGCGAACTCTTCCAGTAGTTCTTGAACTTCTTCTGGCAATTCATCCACCCTTGTACTAGTCAGAACAATTCTCGGTTTTCTGACCACAAAGAATTGTGGATCCTTCTTCTTCTTAACTTCTGTAAGAAGTTCCTTCCCACTCATGAGAAGTACTGTGTTGTTTGCCTCCGGATTCACCTCTTTATCTTCAATTGGATACAACATATGAGTTCTCCCATTCCTCTCCAGGGTATATGTATTCATCCTCCCATCATGAATTACATTCCTATCATATTGCCATGGTCTTCCCAGCAATAAATGCTAGACATCCATAGGAATAAAATCACATAAAATCTTATCGTTATACCCTCTTATCTTAATGTCAACTAAGCATTGTTTAGTGACATTTACTTGATGTCCCTTTTGTAGCCATGAAAATTTGTATGGACTCGGGTGATCAACTATCTCCAGCTTCAACTTTTCTACCATCTCGGTTGAAACGAGATTATCGATGCTTCCACTATCCACGATGACCTTGCACACTCTATCCTTGGTCTTGCAAGCAGTCCTAAAAAGACTATTCCTCTGCGCTGAATTATCCATCTCCTTCTCTGGCGTCAAAAGGACCTTCCACATCACCAGTGATATTCTGCCTTCAGCGTACTCTGCCTCAACATCTCGCCTCTGTACCTCGGCAATGTGAGTCTCTCCAGTTTCTTTCTTTTTCTCTAGACACTCGAATGACTTGTGCCCATTTTTTCCACATGTGAAGCATGTGATTACTCCACCTCTTCCTCTTCCTCTACCTCTGGTACGAGGAAACCTATTATTATCAGCATATCCTCATATTTTCTCAGTATGTTGTTCTCTTTGCTCAGCATATTTCCCTCGCTGTGAACTTCCACCTCTCTCTATCCGAGTCTGAGGTTTCTTCCAGTCATCCTTGGGCTTCTGGTATTTATCTTGGGCAACCGATTTTCCTTTGGGCTGACTCCTGCCTCTGCCTCGCTAACCTTGCTTACAGCTCAGCTTCTCTTTAGCTTTCAAAGCCATTTGATAGGCATCCTCCACCATTCAGATGGTTGCCATATTTATTTCATCCTGAATTTCATACCTCAGGCCATTCATATACCTAGCCACCTTTTCATCATTTCTTTCACGATGGCCTGCTCTGATATTCAACCTGTAAAATTCCTCAATATACTCCTTCACTGTCATCAGCTTCTATCTCAGGTTCTGCATCCTCCTGAATAGAGAAATTTGATAATCCCTGGGAATGAATTTTGCCTTCATCTTTGCAATCATCCTGTCCCAGCTCTTAATTTTTTGCTTGCCTTGGAAATGCCTGTCAGCTTGTAGTTCATCCCACCACAAGGCTGCATGTCCTTTTAATCTCGTGACGGCATGTCTGACCTTCTTATCCTCTTTGATATCTTCATAATCGAAGTAAGTGTCTAGATCTCTAATCCAATCTAGCAGCTCTTCTGCGTCCAGATTTCCCTCATAAACTGGAATGTCCATCTTTACCTTTGTACTCATTCTTGCAACAACTTTAAGTAAACGTTCACTCGCCGCATCTTCCACTGGGATTTATTCTCCTCCATGTCCAACATCCTCTTCATCTTCAGATTCACTGGTATCTCCTACATCAGATTTGCACCTTCGTGATGTCTCCATGTCCTCCATTCTGGCACAAAGATTTTGTATTTCTCTCTCCATGTCTAGATTCTTCCCTTGCCTACCTCTTTCTCTGGATAATTCCCTTTCCTCCTCTAGATTGGGTGATTTTCTACCCCTTCTCCTTGGCAGCATGGTGAACTCTCCTTGTCCTCTTCTACAGAAAGAAAAGAAGCTTTTCTAAGCTCTGATACCACTTGACGTAGGCGCACCACCCTGGGCATGTCCATTCACAGGATCTTCCTCTTCTTCTCGACCCGAAGAACTTCTAGGCTCTTCTATTTCCCTATCGGGAAATATCTACCCACAGATTCTTTCGCGCAACTTCCCTCCTTCTACTTATCGGGAAATCAGAACTCGCGACCTCACGAGTCCAAAGGCTAGTGGTCGGGTGTGAATCTTACAAGTCCCCGAGCGTCGACATGAGTCACTACTGACCTCACCCTTCTCCTATCGCGATTTATCTTATCATGACTTCACAACTCGCTATATAAAACACTTGGTTTTCCAACTCTCGATATCCGATGTGTCAAAATGTCGATGCGCATGTGAGTTGACTTTTCAACGATCCCTTATATCGCGGGACTTCAGACTTCACGAGATCACGAATCCTGACGTCGATATTTGGGGACTTCTTTCGACAAGATCCCAATAACTTATGCCATCTGTCCTCCACTCGCCGACTTCGTTATGGCCCACACTATCCTTCAACAGTCGAAATATCACTTATCACAATATCGTGATCCCCGTGGCCAAATCCTTGAGTCTTTTCTTGTGAGACCCCGATACACAATCCCATGTGCAGATCCGACGGTTCTCCTATGGTCCGGATCCAACGACTATTCTTCTTCTCGCTCCTCACATCTTCATGACTTTGAGTACCCAATACTTGGGCTCTCACCCTGCGAACTCCCAAGTTCGCGAGACCTCTCGATCTCTGCCACCTGTCCTCCTTAGATGGACGACTCCTAGTCCTCTTGCCACTTCGTCGCTTCATGCCCTTGCGCTTCGCGACTTTTAACACCAAATCCTCAGCCTTTCCACCCACGAGATCTCGACATGTGATATTCCACCTGTCCGCTTACTCACTCCTGTGGCCCCACACCGTTCTCATGGTCACCGAGATATCGCATATCATAATATCGCGATTCTCTTTACCAAACTTTGGACACTTTTCTCACGAGGTCCTGATAGGCGATCTCATGAATAATCTAATGGCCCTGACCGACTTGGATCAATGATGCTACCCCTCCTAAGCTTTGAATCCTTTCCACACTTGCACTGTAACTGCCTCGGGCCTTTGGAAGATCTAATGGCTCTCGAAACTTTGTGAAATCTCCTCCAAATATTTCGTCCATCCGTTCTCCTTTTGATGATTCTGTGAAATGAATAAGTGCCTCTCCACGAGACTCATTCACCGCTTCGCCAATCTACGACGCTTCTCCCCGACTTTCCACGGCAGCTTCTCTGCACTCACCTCTCAGTGAATTCAAAGGTCTATTCCTCCTAAGCTTTCTCATGACCTTCAAGTTCTCTAAGAAACTCCTTGCGTGCACTCCTTGCAGAAAATATTTAACGACGTCTCAGTGTTGAAGCCTTTTGACTATGTGCACCCTTGCAGCAACAATCTTCGGATACTCTGCTCAGAATCCCAACTCTAAGACTTATCTTGGCCTGAGGACTCCTTGCACGGCACTGTGACTAATTTCACCTTTGAGATGAATGAGAAAAAAAGTTAACTCTCTGAGCCTTCTGTCAATGCACCCCTTGCGGACGAATTCAACTGCACTCCTTGCAAGAATCCTTGCTCAATAGAGAAACAATTGTAACTCATTCTTCTTCTTCTTAGATTCCAATCTCAACACATGAAATCATACATACATCATAATAGCAAATGCTTAACAAGAATTAAATACTCATGAGCATAGCATTCAACACACATACACAGAGAATAACACAACAGCCATAAATCTAAATCAAATTCTTCTATTAATTCAAGATCTGTACATGGGTGTTCTTCTACAGTTCTTTGTTTCTCTCCTATGCTCTGGACTCATCTAACTCTTTCTGAACTGAACTATGTTACAATGCACAATGAGGGTGTCTATATCTGTTTTCCCTCCTGCGCTCTAAAACTGTCTAATCTAAGAATTCAATTCTATCTGCCTGCATCTACTACTATAAATGCCTCTCTCTATCTCAAACGAGAGCGTATGGCTCGAGGTCTGATTACATTTTACCAAGGCGCCTAAACATAAATGATCTCATTTATGTTTAGCGCATCAACTTCAAGGGAAAATTTAAAAATTGGCGCTGGCGTGTGCCCAACTATCCTTCGTCTTTTGTGCTGGCTCACTTGTCTCGGGAGATGCTCCTGCATCACACTTTCTCATTCGAGTATGAGAACCCCAACATAGACATAGCCCTGAAATGCATCAGAGATGTCATATTCATTACATAATCAGAAGTGGAAGTTATCACAGAGGTACAACAGTGGAATAAGTAGACAGTCAAGGAACTATTGTCATGGTACCAGGTACAGGAAGAAGCACCAGATGAAGATGATTCATGCGATATTTGGATCGAAGAAGTCAAAGGCGAGAGAGAGGTGGAAGGACCACCATTAGAATTAGAGGTCATATCTGCACCAATCAAGATCAAGAAGGTTAACATAGGGACCATGGAGAAACCCAAAATGGCCAGCATTGGAGATTATTGGGATGAATAGACACTAGAAAGCATCACATAATTGTTACACGAATACAACAACCTTTTTCCCACAACCTTTACAGAGATGAAAGGAATAGCCAGAGAATTAGGAGAAATGAAGATACCACTCAGACCTGATGTGAGACCCATTAAATAGTGACCATATAGAATGAACCCCATCTACAAATAGAAAGTCAAAGACAATATCGACAGGATGCTTGAGGCATGCATCATCGAACTAGTCGAAGAATCATAATGGATAAGCTCGATGGTAGTATAGGAAAAGAAATAGGGAAGAGGGATTAGGATATGTGTCGACCTGAGGAGGTTGAACAATGCTTGCTTACATGACCCATTCCCCACACTGTTCATAGATGAAGTACTCAAGAACGTAGGAGGACATGAAGCCTATTCATTCACTAATGGATTCTTAGGATATCATCAGATTAAGATAGCACAAGAGGATAGACACCTATCAGTACAGATTCATGCCATTCGGATTGAAGAATGCACCTATGATATTCTCCAGAGTGGTCATCGCAACATTTAAGGAATTCATCCACCAATTTCTTGAAGTCTACCTGGAGGATTGGATGATTTATAGCCTGTTAAAAAACCATGTGTAATTTTTATGCATGATTTTAGAACGATGTAGACAGTGTCAGATATCACTGAATATCAAGAAATGCATATTTGGAACACCATTTGAGATACTACTGGGACAGATAGTATGAAAACAAGGTTTAGTAATGGACCTGACCAAAATCGTAGTCATTGTTAACCTACTAGCACCAAAAATAGTCTGCCAACTAAGAGAAATGTTAGGACATACGGGATACTATAGGAAATTCATCAAAGGCTACGTTCAGATTATGACGCCTATGGAAAAACTGTTAAGGAAGGATACCAGGTATCAATGGAAGGATGAGTTCCAACATGGTTTGTATACCATGAAGGAAAAGATGGTCACCGCACAAATATTGGTATTTCCAGACTGGGAGAAGACATTCCATGTACATTTAGATGCATCAACAATAGCACTTGGAGCTATTTTAGTGCAACCAGGAGCAAGAGAATTGGATCACCTGATAATGTTCACAAGAAGGAAATTATCAAACTCAAAATAGAATTATAACACAACGGAAAGAGAAGGCTTATCTATGGTTTATGCACTACAAAAATATAGACATTACCTATTGGGAAAACACTTTAAAATGCTTACAGATCACTCATCCCTTAAATACCTAGCTAACAAGCCAGTGTTGGGGGGGAGAATCTATCGATGGTTACTGCTATTTCAAGGATTTGACTTTGAGGTAATAGTCAAACCAGGGAAACTGAATGTAGGGCCTGACCACTTATCAAGGGTCAAAAATGGAGAGGAACCAATGAATTTGGAGGACAACTTTCCAGATGCACAACTCTTCTCAACACAGATTGTTGACAATTACTTTGCAGAGATCATCCAATACTTGAGCACAAGTACTGCATCACAGGGATATACCATTGTGCAGAAAAATAACCTGGTAGTCCATGCAACTGACTATCAACTAATCGTAGGGCAACTATACAAAATGGGCACAGATAGCATCTTACGACGATACATACTAGACCATGATCGACCAAGAATTTTAGTAGAATCCCATGAAGGAATAACAGGAGGAAATTATTCAGGAAAAGCTACCGCATAGAAGGTACTACGGGCAAGATTGTGGTGGCCAACAATCCATTGAGACTCGAAAGAATATTGCCAACAATGTGATGTCTGTCAACGGGTTGGCAAGCCCAACAGAAGGGACTAGATGCCACTACAACTGCAAGTGACACCTCAGTCATTTGAAAAATGGGAAATAAATTTTTTCGGACCCATTAACCCACCCACCAAGAGAACATGGTTGAGATCCATTATCACCACGATGGAATACTTAACAAGATGGGCGGAAGATGCACCAGTAAAATATTGTAGTGTAGAGACAACTACCCACTTTCTTTTTGAACAAGTAATTACTAGATTTGGGTGCCTAAGATTTTTGATGAGCGACCAAGGAACGCACTTCATCAACAACACCATCCAAGTGATTCTTGAATAATTCGAAGTTCATCACAAAAAAGGCACACCGTATCACCCACAAGCTAATGGCATGGTAGAATCCTTCAACAAAATTCTGGAGAACGCCCTAATGAAGATATGTAATGTCAACAGGGACGATTGGGATCCAAGGTACTAGTATTACTATGGGCGTATAAACCCACATGAAAAAATTTAACAAGTCACACACCATTCAAACCGGTCTATGATCAAGAAGTAGTAGTAGCATTAGAATTTCTAATACCTAGTCTACGTGTAGTAACTATCACACAAATGACAGAACGAGGCGCAGTCCAAGAATGAATGGATCAATTACTGTCAATGGAGGAAGATGAAATATTGGCAGGATTCCATCAGGAAGTATAGAAAGTGAGGGACAAAGCATGGTACAATTGCCACATCAAGAGAAAGATGTTCAAGGAAGGAGATCTAGTATTTCTCTACGACAGTAAAGTGTTGTAGCACCTTGGGAAGCTGAGGATGCATTGGCTAGGACCATACGAGGTAAAATTTGTCATAGACGGAGGAGCTTTACAGTTTAAATATCTAGCAGGCACAGACCTTAGAGGAATGATCAACAAGATCCGGCTAAAGCTATACAAAGATATTCAACTACCGACCGCGTAGTAAAAAAAAAAAAAATAGAGGGAAAAGACAATGGCCATATTAGAAAGGGAAACAAACGTGAAAAGGAAAGTCAGCAAAAGCACACTGATAGGACAACATGAGGCAATTAAATAAAGGAAAGGATGGATGGGATGTCTCACTAAACGCGCCAACTGGCGATGACAAAGAATCCATAAGGGCAGGTACGAAACCGCTGCGGATGTAGTGAACCCACACTTATGGTGCATTAATTGCACAAGGTAGGAAGCATCCTCAACAATATTCATGGCACACCCATACAACACATGAACAGAGAAACAGTTAGTCTATTCATAAAAGAAGAACAAAGAAAGAGAAATAGCAGCCCAAACTCACAGAGTGAGATCGCAGAGCTTATCTGAGCTATTTGAACAAAACAAACGTTCGACAAACACCAATATGGCACCACCAAAGATCACAAAACTAGGCCAGACAGTCAGATCAAATAGGGTTCAAACTAGGTCAAGAGGAACACAGGAATAAAACAAGCAGCAACCACTAGAGATCATTGATATTGACAAAATCCCATTGTCGGAGGATATTCCAGTTGAATCAACACTGATCTAGGAAGAGACCCCACAGACCCAAGTGGAAACCATGAAAGAGGATATGTCGGTAGCAACAAAGGAGCTTCGGAATCAAGCAGTAGGAACTCATCAGGAAGGACAGCCATAAAACATCGAAGAAGACATGGAAATAAATGAAAGCACATAGAACCCGAAAGGAGAGCTCCAACCAGAGGTTCCACAAATACCCATCCTAGTATTTTCTTTTTCGGACGAGCTGATTGGCGAAATGGGTAAAGCTTGGGAAGATAAGATTCAGATATCGAGCTCACCTCGAAAGAGACGAGCTGCAGATATTGTGCTACCTCTCACACTGGAAGGAATATAGGTGGATTCGTAGCTATTGGGTCACATCGAGAAGCTCAAGTTTTTTGACCATGACATAGCAGATGAAAGAAAATATCTAGATCTTGCACCAAAAGTCTTTTCATAGACAATAGCCGTGAACCCTTTCGGAGGAACTATCACTAAGCCATGAAAGTCAGCAACTGGACTGGACACAATCAAAATCCTAGGATTGCTTAAGATACCACACTTTGGCAGAGGCCAATATGCGACGAAATGCGTCAAAAAACTATTAGCAGTTATGCATGGAGGGGATGTATGGTTGGATAAACCCATCCCCATAACTATTGAACTCATTACGCAAATTACAGAACTACCCATCCGAGGTATGGATCACGTGCTAATACTAGACGACAAGTCCAAGGAAAAAGCAATGGAAGAAGAAATGAAGAAGAAATATGGCACCGATAGGGGAACGAGAGCCATTATAATCAAGCGAATTAACGATGCCATGACACAACTAGGAGAAAAGATCTTAGCATGCAAACTGTTAAGAAAATACCGTAAAGATGAAGTACCGTCAAGAGTTATTGCAGTTGCATCCCAATGAAAAAAAGGCACCTTCATGAGCTAGGCGCCATACCTGTCAAACCTGTTCCAAATTGACTGTAAAGATGTGCAAGAAGTAGTTCTGGAGTTTCACTACTCATGGTTGCTTACTCTCATCTCTTTCATGGGATGGAAAGAACTGGACTATGTCATCTTCTGTACCACACCACAACTAGGAGGATCCAGATATCACATCTTGAAATCCACACCACTAGGCAAGCATAAGAAGGGAAATGGAATTATATTTGAAGCTTACCTACAAGAAATGCAGGAAGAAATCAACTGAGCATGGAGGATAAAACCATAGGCTGTCGTGTAATTCAGGGGCATCGCCAATTTTTTGGCTAGACGACAAGCCATGTGGATATATCCAATACAGGACCCACATAAAAAGTGGCTACATATGTGTTATTACATCACCAAGGGAGACATCGAGATGATCGTCCATGAGTGGCTAGATGAATGGAAGATCCCAACTATACATAGAGAAATACCGGGACAAACAACAGAAGGAGGAGCTCCGCAACCAGAAACATAGCGTCCACAAGTCCCAGTACCCAAGAAACCAAAAAAGGGCTAAATCAAGTCAATTCAGACAAAGGGAGGCTCAGAGCAGCCAGGGACCCAGAAGGGGAGAATAAAAACCACTCAACCAACCAATGAACATTAGAACCTAGATGAGGGAGCATAGGAAACTGTGATAAACCCCATCACATAGGAAACATGAGGAACTAAGAGACCAATGGTATAGGAAATAGGTGTGCACAAGAAATAAAAGTCGCAACAATCACCACCAAAATACACAATCACAGAGGATGATGGAGGGATGACTGCCAGAATGGTTCACGATTTTCTCACAAAGGACTTTGATCATGTAGCTCACCATAGGGATAAACTACAGAAGGAGCTAGCAGAAATGGGGCAAATCCTGAAGAAATTTAGAGAAGCCTAGATTACAAATAGTAGTAGAGGCATAAAGCCATCGAGTGCATGTACCACATAAAGAATGGAGGTAGGAGAACACGACTCAGTTATTATGAAACCACATTCCACGGTTTACATAAAGCTGACCATGCTACAAATGGATGAGATTGTGAGACAGACACCACTAAAGGATTTGGATCTGATCTAGTTGGTCCTAACATGGATTCCAAAAAAGGCCTTATACCAATTGCAGGTTAGCATCAACCATGAGATATAGTCTCGAGCACATAAAAACATGGTCAAGATACAGGAAGCAATAAAGAAGTAGAAAACACTGGAAACAGTTTGCATGCAGGCCAAATCTGAAATGCAGGAGGAGAAGGAATGCAGGAATGATTTAGAAGACAGAGTGGAAGACATTTTTGGGAAACTCCCAACTACTGCACAAGGAAGTGAACTCCCAGTGGTAGAAACGATCGATCAGATTGTGTAGGCGATTGATCAATATTAGAGGGAGATCGAGACTCTTCATGGACAGATTATACCAACCACTCCACTAGAAGTAAAGGAGAAGAGGAAGCAAGAAGAAACAATGCAACTACAAGAGCTGGAAAAATAGGTTAGCATAGCAACCGACTTGTTGGATAAAGTAGCGCAACTCTGGACAAAGTTGGAAGAGGACCCACAGGTACAACAATGGCACAAGGAGGAGGAAAGGATCAATGCAATGATCCAAGAATTCAAGCAAGAATAGAAAACCATCCCAATCCCATAATGGGTCAAGGGGACACAAGAGTTAAAGAAGTTATAGGAAGAACTTCTCACTGCACAAACACAGAAATACGAGCATCAGGCTCAAATAGAACCGTTGTAGGAACGGATAGCAGCAATACTGGAGCAAGTAGAAGAAACCAGAACACAATTCGAATGGACTCAGCTGGGATGTGTAGGACTAATCATTGAAGAAGTAGCAGTGCAAACAGTCGATATTAGCAAGGAGAAAACCATGCAGGCATTGACAAAATCACCAGAATTGCAGGAGAAGTTCCAGATGATCACCAGGAAGATTGAGGGATCAAAACACAATTAGGTGACTCAGGACGAGTCACATGTCATTTTTCGGGGCTTGTTGGCAACAGAATGAAGTGGAAAGAAGGACGATCATGGGAAAGAAAGTGTGCAGGAAACTAAAGTGACAACTGGCAAAAGATTAGCATGCGCGAATGCAAGAAAGCGTGCACAGCAGCAAGCGATAGATGGAGGAAGAAAAACACGCGCATGGGAGAAAAACCTAGCGTAAGAAGGGTTAGGGTTTTGGTAATATTATGTAAGTGGATGAAGAGCCCAAAATGTATAAATATAGATAAGAAAGTATCATATGTGTGTGTGGTTTTTTGGGTAATAGTTGTTGTAGTTGTCATTATTGAGTTTATGTTAGTTCTTATGAAGATTGCAATTGTTATTGAATGATTTTTATGAGTATTGTTGTTGGCAACGTGAGGGGTTTGAATTGTATGAACCAAGTTTTGTAATTTTTTGAGCAAGAAAGATATGAGGGAAGGTAGATCTGAGGATTAGACTGCAGGTTCCAGATCCTGGTGTGATCTAGTTTGCCTCACATAGATCTTACCCACTTTTGTAGAGAACTGTAAGTGTGTAGTGCAAGCAGATCAAGAAATATTATAATACAAGAGCCAAGAGACAAATATTTGTGGACGTAGCCCAGGAGGGGTGAACCATGGTAAAATATGTGTAATATGTTGAATGTGTGCATAGATTTAACTTCTTTCAAGCAATAGATGACTACGATTGATGAATAACCAAATTCATTATTAAAATTTGTTTATGTTTTGAGTTATATGCATGTGATTCCTGGGAACAAGTAGATTACAGTAACAGTTCACAAAACAGGGCCTTAATCAAGAAACCCTTTATCTCCTACTCTGCCCTAGGTTGTAAACACTTGAGTATTACATTCAACCATCCTTAGCTATCTCGAATGAGACTGCGGAGTACCTTCTGGTTTACTAGGAGGGACGATAGTTAGAGGCTTTTGTTGGAACCCTGAATGACATGAAACCTGCATCAATAACTCATATAACATAAGAAGGGAGTTGATAAAAGATATCAATATCTAATGCAATACCAAGCCAAAGGTGATGGATGTTTCTCCCAATGCTAACAAAGTGGAGGCGCTGAGAGGGAGAAAAGATGGGCCCTCTAGGGACATGCTCAAGTCGATTTGGCTCTTGGTACTCCATGTCTAGGACCTGTGGGCCTCGAGACATAATCTCCTAGTTATCCCTAAAAATGGGGGATAACATGTACTATAATTCAACTTGAATTGAAAATAAATTATTTAAATAATAAATTTAATGGAGAAATTAGAAGTGGGTTAACCCTAAAATAAGGAAAGTGGGCAAAGTGACCTAGACGATGTTTTTAAGAAAGCTACGTGGAGAGTATAAATAGCAGGCAATGCTCTTTCATTTTAGATCACACTTGATAATATTGAATATCTGTAGGTTTCTGAGGTAACCAAAGGATATCTAAGTCGAATTTTAGAAGGAAGGTGAAGAAAAGGAGGGAATTCAAGGGAGGATAAATTCTTTTGATGATGATTTCTAAGGTATGTTATTTACAGGTCTTCTCACCATTTTTGCAATAACTTGTTTTCTAGAATGATTTAGACCATGAAATTTCTATATCATTGAGGAAACATATCCAAGTATATGTGGTAAAAAATTCATCTTTTGGGTTGTTGTATTTGTGTAGTTACACTCTGTGGATAATAGGGTTTGTGGCTAGTCCTAAAACTAGTCTAAAAGAGGTGTTTTAGGAAACAACATCATAAATTGCTCATAACAGATCCAAATTAAGTAAGAATTTTTTTTTTGTTTAGAGTATAGTTTGTAGTATTCTTTATAACATTTTCAGATCGATTCAACAAACATTTTGTGCAAGGCACGCTCGACAAGGTCGCTCTCTAGAATAAGCCAAAATTCAGCAAGGTATGTCATTTTTTCTATAACTCATTTTCTAAGAGGTTTCAAGTAGTGAAAACTGGAGGAATTGCATAAAACCCACTGAAGAACATTGTGTATCAGTTTCAGATATTCATTCATTACAGGTACATAGTTATTATTATTTGAATTTAGGGTTGTTGACTAATCAAAAACTAGTTATGTGAGACTAAAGAAAAGTTTGATGAAACTACTAGTCTCTTGTTGTTAAAGTTAAGGAAGGTTTGAAGGTATCTGATCATATACACCAGGTCTATTACAGAGTTACAAATCATATTTGGATGATGAAATTGATGAGGGCTTTTGGTTAAGGTACATGTTAGGTATATGGTTGAGACAAGTAGTTGATGAGTTGGCACATACATGAGGTGTATAGTTGATTATGTTGATACATATTTATGAGTCATAGTTGATGAGTAGGTGACACATGATTGATACATACTTGGTACATGGTTGGATGCACTTGTTTATGGTACAGGTTGATTGCAGGTTGTTTGGTACAAGTTGATTACAGGTTGTTTGGTATAGATTGGTGCATGGTTGATGCACTTGTTTATGGTATAGGTTGATTATAGGTTGATGTACAGGTTGATGCATGGTTTAGGTTTATTGGTACAGTCTTACAACAATATATCTCATAGTGATAGTTTTACATTGGTTCCATCATTCTACTTCTACTTTAGGGTGGTTGTATGGGGCAAGGACAGGTGGTTGTATCCACATTCTGGTTGTAGCCAGAGAACATAGGGGGTCATAGCCTCCTTCTAGATGTAGCCAGATAATTGGGGAGTTGGAGCTTCCCTTAGGTTGTAGCCTGAGAAACTAGGAGGTTGGAGCCTCCTTAGGTTGTAGTAGCCCTCGAAACTAGGAGGTTGGAGCCTACTCCCCATTTGCAGTTGGAAAAAAATCGAAGTTGGAAAGCCCAATGAATATGAATTCTTCAAGAGCATAAGAAAAAATACTATTTTTGCCTTTCCAATTTTGGGTTTCCATTGTTAGCCTCAACAACTCCCTATATTTTTACAAAACTTTAAGGCCACTATACAGAATCTTGATATTTAAAATGAGCTACAGAATCAACCCTTTCAAATAATTCCATTCCTTGACTTGATTTGAGACAAAATTAAGAGATTCATTTTAGCATGACATTTATTACAAAGTATATGTCATTAAAATGAGCATAAAAATCTCAATTTAAACAAAACACATTAATTTTATCAAATGTTTACTTTTGTTTAAATTATGATTATGTAGTTTATTGTTTGCCTTATGTACACATTTGACCATTTTAACAATGTGTTAAATACTTCATCAAACAATATCTTGTTGGTTTCTCATTTTCATGTAATCATTTGGTGATGTTAATTAATTGAATTCTTTTTTTCATTTTGTGACTTTTATTTCAAAAATAATAATAATCAAAGAATTATCTATCATTTGAAGTTTGATTTTAAAAAACTAAAATTAACATTTTTTCTCCATTAACTTGAAGTTTCTAGATCATACAGAAAAAAAAATTATAATGAATATTTTTTATGGGTTAAAGTAGTTTAAATTCATTTTTATTTTTCTAGATTTGTTTTATTCACAATTTTTAGGTTATTAATTTAGGTTTCTTTGTTTCAATAAATTTCACACAAATATTTGATAAGGATCTGATCATGGTTTGATTTTATTATCCAAATACATTCAAGATTATTGATCCAAAATAATTTTGGATTTTCATAAATAATTTTATGAGCAACAACAAATAAAATTTGTATTCAAGACCTAATGTGACGCATTTTTGTAGAACCTGACAAGTGTACCAAACTGCGAAGAATTAGAAGAAACTGTTAAAAACCCAGAACCAAAATAGACCCATTTACCTTTTGCATAGAGATTTTCCCAAAAAATGCACAATTTGAAAGATATTTGTATCTCTTTATGAGGAAAATTTCAAATGGCGGAAATTAATAGTGATGCCGAGACTGTTCATTCATTTTATTAATATATGAGAAAGATCAGAGCCATGGGGATCCAAGAGCACCGAGAGAGGATTTTAACTCTTTATTTTTATATTATATTTTGTAAACTTTTTATTTCTTTCTAAATGGAGTACTGATGCTATTAAAGCTTTTGGGGAGAATGGACTAGCATTTTAAAGAAGCATGACCTTGTGTTTGCCGAATTTGGCTTCGTCCCAGAAGTAAACATTTTTGTTTTCAATATAATATCTTCATATTGTTTCAATAATTGATTATGCATTGATTTAAATATTTTTAGTCTTTATCACTATGGTTAATTATTATTATTTATGTATTAATTTTTTCAATCTTAAGAGTTTATTATCCAAAGCAATTCTTCCAGGACTACAATACGGGCACATGATTTTGAGAAACAATATGGTGCACCATCTTTGGCTTTAGACCTTTGTGATACTTATTCCATTTTATTCATTCATTATTGTTATATTATGAAAATGTTATAATTGGCTGATTTTAGCTTAGCTTGTCAATCATATGGTGTTTTTATATTGTTAAATGTTATATGATGCCCATAATTTCTTATTCCATTTTTATATGTGATCAACCAATCATTTGATTTATTATGGAATTTATTTCTAATGCTAAATGACGGATAATATACATACCCAGAATTGAGTTTTCTTCGTTTAAATAATATTGATTATCTTAAGATCACATAATTTCCTTTAATTAGTTGTCTTCTTGTTGTTATTAATTACTCCAATATCAAATACTTTGAATGTATTCTCCTGAATTGCTAGTATTGTTCTATTATAGGTTTCCTTTAACAATAGTAGGTATATAGGCAGGCAGCTCATACAACACATAAAGATAAATACTTGATTAGTCACAGGTTATTATGTGTGTTATTTAGTTATGTTGTTTATGAATGAAACAATGAATGCATGGTTCAACTTTTGATTATCCACATGTTCATGTTTCCATTGAATTTTGTGTAAGATTCTTTTAAATTTATAAAGGAAAAAAAATTAAATATTTTTATGTGTTTTCTTTATCTGCTTCCTAGAAGCAATCATTTTCACATCAATTTTCGTAAGTTTCATTAAACTTGCATTTTGTAAATCATAAAATAAATGAGACTTTGTATAATATCCGCTAAATATAACTACTACGTGACACATTAGAGCATATGTACATATATATACATAGTGTTTAGTAATTAGTTAGTTATTTCTCCTTTTATTTGTTTCTTTAGGATTCTTAGATTGGCTAACTAATTACTAAACACACATTTAATGAGTTATTCCAAATAGATTGGGTTATTAGACAACCCTGACCGACTCGCTTCTTCCACTTGACGCTGGATGGTCAATTCATTGCCAACAAACAACGGTACCAGAAGGAGGACTCTATAAATTTAATGATTAAATGTTTCAACCCTCAGCCTTTCATAATTCCAAATTTATAAATCCTTCTTATGTATCGTCTTATAATGCACTACAAGGCACGCTAACCATTTGGAGTCAATTTTTTTCAAATTCTTAATGGCTTCTACCCAAATCACTGTTGGAACATGCTTCCACTTCTCACTACTAGTTATTTCCAAAAAGATAGCTAATCTCTTTTTCGTGAGTTCTCACCTTGATGGTGAAGGAACACACAGTATATATTTCTATTTTTTTTATAAGGGATTAAAGAATAAGGTCACTGATCTCAATGTTACATGCAGCATTGTTCGCTCTCACTTTTCGAGGTCGTGTTAAAATTTGGTTTGAATCTTTTCTAGCTAATTCTATTCATTCTTTGTCTCAGTTTGTATTTGAGTTTTTATCGATTTTAGAAACTATGATTATGATGAATTGAGCTACTTAAGGAAAGAAAATGGTGAATCATTCAATGATTTTGCAATTAGGTTCATTCATGTTGGTATTAGATTCCCTTTGAAAGAAATGCCACTTATTAATGAATGTTTTGAATATCTCGTTTCTCTCTCAGACAAGCAAGATCAATTAATTTTTAATCAATATGAATTGAGCACTAACACTCAATCTCAAGATGGTTCAAATTTTCATGTTGATCTTGAAGATTTTGAAGCACCACAATTTTTATCGACTTCTTTCATTTTGGAAAATCATGAGCCACATAATGCAATTGTCGCATCTAATCATTCTTTCTAAATAATGTCTCCTCCTGTCGAAGAAGGAACCTTTACTTTAAAAGATGACAGTTTTCCCACTCTCATAGATTTTATAACAGTTTCTAAAGTAAAAGAGGCTGAATGTGAAGTTGATAATCATGAGGACGATAAATCTTCCCCTAATTTAGTTGAATATATCCATGATCATTCAGTGGGAGACAAAATCATTAGGCATACTATTAATCAACCTTCTATCTCTAGTGATTTTCTCTCAAATTTTCCCTTACATAATGAACTAAATTGTCTCTTAGAAACTGTCTCGTATTCTTTAAGAGATAATACAATAGAGGTTGATCAGTTTATACAAGGAGAGGGAACAAAACCATATTTCGAAACGTATATACCTATCATTTCAAGAGATGCATTTCGTCTCCTCAATTCTTCTACATATTATTTATTGTACCCCGATATTTTTTATCCTAATGTTGTGCAATTGCATGTTCCATATTGCCTTGGAGAGAATTCAACACTATATAATCAGGTACAAAGAGATTACCGAATAGAAGATAAAGAGGAAAATAGTTCAACCCATAAACATATCAATTATTATTCTCATCAATTATCCATGGGTAAATCAACAAATGATTTAAAAGAGTCTCAAATTGCATCTTCCATTGATTCATCTCAATTTGTGATTAATGAAGAATCTAGATTTTTCCATGATCAATTATTTGAGGTTGAAAAGTACAATCGGCCAAATATTACTACTAATGATGTTTTATCGGTCATTCCATCTAGTTCACCTCAAATAGCTAACCTGAAATATCTAAGCTCAATGCAAAGTTTCAAGAGAATGAAAAAATTACTTTCCGATCGAGAAACATAATAAGTTCTTGCCATCTTGGTCCAACCTTTTTAAAAGATTCTTTCCTTGATAATCTAATATTTTATTCTCACCAGGAATATTTCTCACATGTGAATTCTTTCAAATGATCCTATTAGTAACATTTCTTGTTCTGGGCACAAGAGTATTCAGGTCTGCAAGTTGCATGAGAAGCGCCCGAGCACCGCACGGAAAAATCTCGTTTTTGGCTTCCAAGAAAGTAAGTGGGTGATATTATGTTGTCGAAGGTCCAGATTCACCCATAGGAGTAGATCAATGGTTAGAAGGAAATCACGGTTGGAAGAGTTGCGCCAAGATTAACGGGGTGGATAGTGCCTATTTTGCATGCAAGAAAGGATAGAAATCGTCCGCCCAAAGGATGCGTGGTGCGAGATCTAATCACGACAGCATTTCGACATTCGGGAGTTTGAGGGGTGAAGGTTTCATGTCACTCTACTTCTCAAAACCCCGAACCCCGAAAGCACCAAAAATGTCTAAATTCAGGCCCGCAATATCATAGAGCAGTCTCAGCTGTCCATCCAAAAGGAACATGTGGTCCACGATTAGGCCCCTTTCCTTTTCGCCCATTGTGACACTGACGCACAAGGAACAACTCCTTCATATCCTTGAAATGCAAAGTGCCAGGAGAATCTAGGACCTAGGCTCACAATATCGACGAGTGAGTTCAGGACTATAAGATCTAAGAAGGACGCATGGAACCAAATTAGGCCATCTCGGTATTTTTCTCATCGCGACCACGAGGAGCAAGGATCAGCCCCTTCCTATTCATGAACATTGAAATAATTTCTTGAGAATAAACACAGGGTCAGAGCCCATGGTCACTTGGAAAATAAAAAGAGTTGTGCAAGAGGGGCCAAAGGCGTCAAGTTCAGTCACAGAGGGGATCATCGCGATCTCTAGGTGCCATCGAACCCAATCTCAATCCTGTTTTTCTCCTGGAGTAAATGAAAGTGAGAGGGGGTGGTTGAAACCTCTCCTGACTCATTAAGTGTAAGGTATGGAGGGTCTGGCAAGTTGTCTGCCCGAGAGGGTCCTGTGTACTAATTTTTCCAAAGAAGACATGCCGAAGTCCTCGACTAGCTAGAGAAGTCTGCACACGCTAACTCAACACTTAATGGCTCAACTACTCCCCTTGTAGGAGCCATGCGCAGTTAAGGTGGCGTCTGACGAAGAATATTCATCCGAATTTGGTTGAAGGGACACGAAGCCTTGGGTCACTGAGCACGCCCCTGTTAGGCGAATTGTTCTGAGTATATAGACTCAGTTTTTGTATTTTTTAAGCATCAATGGTTGAGCAAGGCTCCCGGTTGTAAATCTTTAATGAAGCATTATTATTTCTGGTTATGTGCAGGCTTTTGATACTTCTTGCCTTATGAATGTCAGTTTCTTTCACGTCTTTGTTTACACTGTATAAGAGCCGCTCGAAATTGGAGGATCCAGTCGAGTTGTAATTGTTATAGGATTATGTAGGTTGGATCACTGTAACAGTTGAATTGTTTCTAATTGGTCTCTATGATTTTCTTAGCATTGGACGACTTGGAATTGGAGGATCCAGTCAAGTCCCCCTTTCAATTTCTCGAAGCCCTGAACCAAGAGGATCTTGCATTCAGAGTTTTTATTCTACAAACTGATGAAAGGCCTATTGCTTTAGGTAGTTTGCTCACTCTTCTTACCAAGTCTTCCACATGCTCATCTTTTAATCAACTCACTGACTAAAGTTAGATCAAGACCTCCTTTGTTCCTTACATACCGGAGTCAGTTCCCAAGTTAGACTGATATCTTCTCGAGTCTCTACCCATTTGATCACCCATTAGAACTATCGTGACATAAAACTGATGGGCGTTGGGCTCTAATTCTGCAAGCAATCTAGGAGTGACTTCTAACGCTAACATTTCTAGTGCCTTTACCAGGGACGAAGTTGAAAATTTTCCCTGGGATTGAATGACATTGAGCCTTTGATTCTGAAGGTGCATCAGGTATTAGAGCCTTTAAGGATTGTTACTGTGCACCTGGAGACTCCATTGTGACGACTCCACTGTGGAAAACCTGTCGTGTTAATTGTGGCTTTCAGAGGCAGACACACGCGGTCTCATCCACAGCTTCCTCTAGCTACACCTAAAACTGATCCAGAGGTGGTTCTCAGAAAACGAAAGGCCCATGAAGAAGAAGCTTCCATCGCTGAACCAGGTAATCTACCATCTCCTTCTGTAGGAACTTCGTTTGCTCCCTCTCAGTTTCTTAACAGACCTCTTTCTGAGGTTTCCCGTTTCCTGAATTTTGGGAGTGTTCCTGCTGAGTTTTCCCCTCTTGCTATGGGATTGGAGGGAGAAACCCTTGTCACTCCCCTCTCCTCTAAAGTTGTACTTTGTCATAGACCCATGACTACAGGAGATTTTCCCACTCCTATCTTTACCACTTCTCCTCTTCTTACTGTTACCACTCTTGCATAGAGAGGAGTATCTCCTGACTTGAGCCCGTTAGCCTTATCCTTAAATCCCCTTTTGTTTCCCATTCCACTTCGGGACTCATTCCCAGTAACCCCTTCATGCACTCCTTCTCCTCCAAATTCTCCTCCACCTAATATTCCTATGGCTGGTGCTAACCCCCCTCTAAATAGAATGGATGCCATAGTCGCTGCTAGATATGCTCCCTTAATCCTACCCCAACCTATGAACCCCATCCCTGCTAGAGACTACTTGAAGTATATGCCCAAGTTCACTGGGGAAGGGGACATAACTGCGGAAGAGCACCTAGCTGCTTTCTACAGTTATGTAGACAACCTGAACATTGAAAATTAAGATTTCTAGATGAGAGTCTTCATCCAGAGCCTGGATGGTGAGGTAAGGAAGTGGTTTAGGGGACTGGCCGCCGGATCTATTGCTAGAATCGAATCCTTGGATAGTGCTTTCTTGAGGTAGTGGGGAGATAGGAAGGATTTCATGTATTATATGATAGAGTTTGGGTCTCTAAGGAAGATGGAAGGAGAGTCTGTCTCTGACTTCTCCAAAAGATTCAATAAGATGTATAGTAAAATTTCTTCTGAAATAAAACCCTCAGAAGCCGCTGCCAAGATTTCTTATGCTAGTGTGTTTGGCCCCAATTTCTGTCTGTTATTGAGAGAAAGAAGAGCCACCTCCTTAGATCAAATACAAGATGCGGCCATAGAAGTGGAATCCAATGTATTAGAATCTAGTAGACTGAGGAACAAGGCCGACGCAGACAGAAGAAAGGGAAGATCATAAACCTCAACTTTTGGCCAATCGGTGCCCCACCCTCAAGTGGATGAACTAACCAATATGGTGAAGTCTTTGTCTACAGATATGGAGAGAATGAAGGTGGAGGGAAGGCAAGCATACAAGGGCCCTCAAAACACTGAAAAAAAAGGAGGTTTCATGAGGCTGAGCAATATTACTTCCCTAGCGGTGTAAAGAGAGAGGAGAAGAGACATAGAAGACCAGAAAATTAAGGCCCCTTTTCAAAACAATTTTGTGGCCGATGGGGAAGAAGGGGAAACATATGAACTTGATCCTGAAATCCATTGTTGCAGGGACACTCCTCCTTTTCCTCATCTCACTCAATCAACATATGAGGAGTCTCTCATGGATAGTCAGTTAAATGAACTGAGCAAGGGAGACAAGACTAGTGGCAGCCAAGGCAGGTATGATCTGAGATCTAAGAAAAAGGCAGTAGCACCTAATGTTCCTGAGTAGTACACTAGAACAGAGGAGCCTGCTAATGAAGTAGCAGACAGTCACAGAGGTAAGAAGCCCCGACCCCTCTCTTCCATAGTCCATAGTCATGTCCCCGAAATAAGAGAAATCCCAAAACTCGCATCTTCTTTTAATTTTAACCATGAAATTCAAAAGATCAGAATCCTTGTGCCCCTGACTGAATTGATTAAACATGAAGGGTTCAATAAACGCTTCTCTAAGATTTTACAGTCTGAGGTCTCATGACTTCCCACAGATTCCATCAATTTGCAAGATGAAAAGCCTACAGTTATTCTAGGTCCTATGGTAGAAGACAGGAATCACTCATCCCCTCCCTTCTACACTTCCTTGAACATACATGACAAGGTACTGCACAAATGCTTGATGGATTCGGGGGCTTCTCACAACCTCATGCCCAAAACTGTCATGGAAGAATTAGGGCTAGAAGTCACCTTAGCCTATCATGACCTCTATTCTTTTGACTCCAGAAAAGTTCAATGTCTAGGATTTATCAAAGACCTGGTCGTGACCTTGTTTTAGTTACCCATGAAAAGTGTGGTCATGGATATTGTAGTGGTTGACGTCCCCCCC
>SNQJ01S0092205.1:20383-32547 GCA_010110895.2 Picea sitchensis | reverse complement strand
GAGCCCGTGTATGATCCTGAGATACATATGTGCAGGGTAAGGGAGCAGGTGCAAGACCCATTCTATTACCTAGACATAAATATGTCTTTACCCAAGGATGAGACATAAAGCATTGACGACATCAACTTTGACACCCTATTCGAAGAAACCTTGTTCATGTGTAAATTAGAAACTAGCTTGGATCATATGTCTTCGATGAGAAGAGGTTTCGATCTCTGATACCAAACAAAATCCCACAAGCTGCAATCCTGCTCAGAACATCCTATAAATCCCAAACCCCCCTAGAGAAATGGTTTCCAGATTCGCCTCCCTTGCTCCGCCAACCCAACTGCATGATTTTCCCCATAACTACAACCAGAGGATCAAGTTGTATGATGTCGAGGGAAATGCCTCTGCCCAAAAGCACCTGGATTGGTTCAATGATTTTGTTGATCTAGAAGAGGTGGATCATGAAGACGTGAAGATGAGGTTGGTCGTGCAGATTCTTTCAGGGGAGGTTATAAAATGGTTCAAGGCCCTCCCAGTAGGAAGCATCCCCAACTTCGTCGCGTTTGAAACGTCATTCATTGCTAGATGGGAAGACAAAAATAATCCTTTGAAGCTACTGACACAACAATATGAAGAGAACGCTGGAGGAGATGGTGCAAGAGTTCTCGACCCGTTTCATGAGGGTCTACAACTCAATTCCTGCAGAAGTCCAACCACCTCCCGGGGCTGCACAACTTTGATGCGCTGACTCTTTTGACAACGATTTCTCCTTGTTGTTGAGGGAGAGAAGATCTATGAATTTAGACACCATGATGAGTGATCCAATCTAAGTCGAGGTGAACCTATGGCGTTGGGAAAAATTAAACAAAGCTTCAACAGAGGTGGGAAGAAACCCCAAGGAGATGTGTAGCCTTCGAATTCTCAACCCTCGGAGGACAAGTTCGACTTGATGATGAAGATGATGGAGAAGATAATGGAAATAATGTCCATGGGAAACAAGCCTGCTGCCCGATAAAAACATGACCTCCAGCCCAGAAATCAGAACCTTAGAAGAGGTCTGGTCCCGGAAATCAGACATAGAGAACAAAGAGACCAGGACAACCAACAAATAAGGCCCCCATTCCAGAACAATTACATGGATTAACATTTTGATCAAACGATCCAAGATCAAATGCACTGCTGCGACGACAAGGACACTCACATGTTCTTGGCGAAGTGAGAGCATGATCAATACATGAGCGAAAATTATGATATTATGCTGGAAACTGATAACACATTTTTTTGGAAAACAAAGGAATTCAGGAAGGGATATCACAATTCCATCATGCAGTTCCAAAAGAAATACAACCTCAGGAGTGGGAAGGCGTATACAGAACCTCAATAGACGAATCCCATAAGAGAACCTCAGGCGGACACCCTTTCCATGAGCCAACCAAAGAAAGACAAACCGACCAACAATGCGACTGAAAATGGAAAGTCAAAGGAGAAGGTTCCAAAGAAAGCGCCAAAAAAAATCTACGAGGCAGGCATCAAGGAGGTAGAAAAAGTCTCCCCCCCTTTTAACTTTGAGAACGAAATGGCCAAGATTAAAATATCCATCCCTTTCAACGAGATCATCAAGAAAGGAGAATATTGAGATTAGATTATTAAAATGCTAAAGATGGGAGAGACTCTTGACACCCTGAATGTCCAGGATGACCACCCTGCTATTTTGTTTGGTCTGTGTGTGGAGGAAATAGGAGATACTGAAGATGTTCCCCCATTTTATATCATCCTCAAGGTCCATGACATGATTTTTCATAACGCCATGCTGGATTCGGACGCGTCACACAATATCATGCCCAAGGTGATCATGGACGAGTTGGTTTTGGACATCACCAGGCCTTATAAGGATCTTTTTTCTTTCGATTCAAGGAAAGTGAAATTTTTGGGTCTGATCAAAGATTTGGTTGTGCAACTGTCCCAAATACCTTCTAAGAATCTGGTCATGGATGTGGTTGTGTCCAATATAACTCCTAAATTTGGCATGTTATTGTCCAGGTTGTGGGCTACAAAATTGAAGGGAACCCTGCAGATGGATATGTCATACACCACTATTCTTGTCTTTGACCAAGAGAGACATTTATACCGAGAAGTGTTTCTTAAATACATGGTGAGTAGCAATACCCAGTCAAATAACCACCCTATCTATTTCGTCGACACTGAGATCGGCTCCTCCATAGTTTACAATGACCTGAGCTTTGAACAGAAAGAGCCAAGGGCCATCATGACTGTCGAGGATAAAGTTGCACGATGAGAAGAAGAGTGTGTAGAACCGAGGAACCACACGAAGAATAAGATGTGGAACATGAGCTTCGACGGAGCCGTCAGCAAGGAAGGGGTGGGGGCTGATGTATGGATAAGTCCTCCCAAGGTGGGCACTAAACTTTGCTCGTACAAACTCACCTTCGATTGTACAAATAAAATGGTTGAGTATGAGGCACTGATTTTGGGTCTGAGAGTTTTGAAAGAGTTTGGCGCAAAGAGGATAATGGTGCATGGAGACTCTGAGCTTGTCATAAACCAAGTGAAAGGTATACACCAATCCAAGCACCCCAGACTGAGGGTGTACAAAAATATGGTGCTGGACCTCCTCGAAGAATTCTCGAAGTATAATCTATCAGCAATCCCGAGGGGGAATAATCAAATTTTGGATGCCTTTGCCACTTTGGCCTCAGTTTTTAAAATTCCCATTTTCCCAAACATAAAGTATGAGATCGAATTCAAACGCAGTCCAACGATACCCGATAATATCAAGTATTGGCAGGTGTTCAAGGATGACAAACAAGTGGAGATATTTATCTAGATGAGCGACGATTTCGCCAACATGAACATCGACGAATATTGTTGTTGTGATGAAGATGGAAGCACAACCACGCGCGGTAAGGATGACCCTTTTTAGAACCAGATAGCTGGGAGGGACATAATACAACTAAAGAATAATATCATACCCAAAGGATTAGTTCCATTGGAAAAGTTGTTTGATGAAAACGATGTTGCTAGAAACCCTAATATCAATGCGAATGATGAGAATGTCGAAGATTGCAACATCGAAACCCAGGAAAATCCAAGGATAATAAAATTATCAAAGATGCTCAGTCCAAAAATAAAACAATACTACATCAAACTCATGAATGATTTTCCCAATGTTTTCTCCTGGAGTTATGATGACTTGAAAGGCTACGACACTAAAGTAATTCAACACGTCATTCCTCTCAAAGAATACCAAAAACCATTCAAGCAAAAGCTAAGACAGATCAATCCCCTGCTATTGTCGCTAATTGAAAAAGAGGTAAAGAAACTCTTCGAAGCCAAAATTATTGTTTCTTTAAGATTTTCTAAATAGGTTGCCAACTTGGTGCCTGTAAGGAAAAAGAGCGGCGAAATAACGTTGTGCATGGATTTTCGAAACTTGAACAAAGTATCCCTCAAGGAAAACTACCCGCTCCCTAAGATGGACTATATTCTATAGAAGGTAGTTGGATCCCAAACGATGTCTATGATGGACGATTTTTCAGGCTACAACCATATCAAGGTACACCCAAATGACCAGGAAAAGATAGCTTTCACGACACCATGGAGTACGTTCATGTATGCTAAGATGTCTTTCGGCCTTATGAACGTTGGAGCTACTTTCTAGTGGGTGATGGATATTGCATTTGTCAAGGAAAAGGAAAAATGTATCATGATCTATCTGGAAGACATCACAGTGTATTCTGACTCCGACAAACAACACCTTGAGCATCTGAAGAGGGTCTTCTAGAAATGCAGGAGGTTCGACATTTCATTGAATCCTAAAAAATCACATTTCAAAATGCAAGAAGGGAAATTGTTGGGGCACATCATCTCGAAGGAGGGTATAAATATAGATCCCAACAGGGTAGAAGGAATCCTCAAAATCATCACTCCTTGTAGCAAGAAAGAGGTGCAGTCCTTTATGGGAAAGATGAATTTCTTGAGAAGATTCATTCTGAATCTGCCAGAAATTATAAAGCATATCACTTGCATGCGTAGAAAGGGAAATGATATCAAATGGAACACTGAAGCTAGGAAATCGTTTGAATACATCAAGGTAGTGATGACCAATTCTCCCGTATTGGCCTGCCCAGATCTCACGAAGAATTTCATCTTGTTCTCATTTTCCTTGGAGCATACCATCACTGGCGTACTGTTACATAAGGACGATCAGAATTTTGAAAAGCCTATAGCCTACTTCAGTAGGACGCTGAGAAATTCCCCACTGAAGTATGATATTATGGATAAAAAAACATATGCCTTAGTGAAATCCCTAAAAGAGTTTAAGACTTACATACTACATTCCCACGTTATCGCTTATGTACCTAGCAACTCAGTCAAATACATACTGACCCAGCCTGACTCCGAGGGAAGAAGAGGTAAGTGGATCACAATCATGCTGGAATAAGACCTCTAAATAAATCCCACAAAGTTGATTAAGGGTTAGGGCCTCGCAAAACTGATGGTGCAATCGAACTGCGACGTTATGGGAATAAACTTCATTGTTGATATGACAGAGAATCCTTAGGAAGAAACAACCGTGCAATTGTCTCAAGAATTCATCGATTCACCTTGGTATATGGACATCATTTATGTGTTGAAGAATCTACAAGCTCCCCCTAGTGTTACGTAAGACCAAGGCCAGGTTCTTGAAGCTGAAGGCTACTAAGTTTTGCATCTTAGATAACTCTTTGTATTGGAAATATATGGGAGGGATATTGATGAGTTTCTTACTAGAAGATGACACAAAATGAGCTATCAGATAATTCCACAAAGGCGACTGCAGAGGGTATCACTACTAGAAAAAAACCACGCATCAAGTTTTAAGGGCAGGTTACTATTGGCCCAACTTCTTTGCAGATGTATACAAATAAGTTTCCAGTTTCCACGAGTGCCAGATCTTTGATGGAAGGAGAAAATTGCAACCCCTGTCGCTGAAACCGATCTCGGTCGAAGTGTCGTTCATGCAATGGGGCCTGGAATTTATAGGAGAGATTCATATGCCATCCTTGATGCAACACAGATGGATACTTATGGCCACATATTTCTTCACAAAATGGATCGAAGCAGTTCCAACGAGGCAGGATACTGATACGGTCATCATTCCATTTCTAGATACCAACATCTTGTCTAGGTTTGGGTGCCCTATCAAGATCATCACGGATAATGCATCTGCATTTAAGTCCAATAAAATGGAGAAGTTTTGTAACGATTACAATATAACCCTGAGACATTCTACATCCTATTACCCACAGGGTAGCGGATTGGCAGAATCATCCAACAAAAGCTTAACCAGGATCATTAAAAGGCTCCTATAGGACAACAAGAATGTCTGGCATAAGAAACTCATTTACGTGCTATGGGCTGACAGAGTCACTACCAAAAATTCCATCTTGACGTCACCATTCCAAATCATATATGGCACAAACGCAGTTTTCCCCACCTCACTGGGGTTGCCTGTCAGGAAGTTACTACAAGAACAAGAGGTTGATCCAGATGACATTCAAAGAAGGATAAATTAGTTGATTCACGTGCATCAAATGAAGGAGAAGGTTTACAACCGATCACAACTGCACCAAGACAAGATAAAGAAAACTTTCGATAAGCATGCTAAACAAGAGGAATTCTAGGTGGATTATCTGGTGCTAAAGTGGGACGTGAGGAACGAAGAGAAGGGAAAGCATGGAAAATTCGATCAACTTTGGGCATGACCTTTCAGAATTGGAGCATACCATGGGAACAACGCATATTTGTTAGAATATCTTAACGGAGAGTCCACTAGCGGAGGGCCTATGAATGGCAGGTTCCTCGAACACTATATGGTTCAGTAAGGTCTTTTTCGTTTTTCATGTCATTGTAAATAGTCGTTTCATTTTTCATTTTTGTTTCCAAAGAAGGCCTTTCGAGTCAATTCATCAGCAAAAAATTGAAGCCCAGAGTGAAGGCCCTAAGTTTATGCTGAGTCTGTTTGAAACTATGTCAAAAAGGTCTAGGTTGTGTTTTTCTTTTTCATTTTTTTTTCAGAGTCTGGAAGTCAAATAAGGCCCAATGGTCAGGCACCTGGTCTGTTGTTCTTTGCCACCTCACTGGGAGGATAGAATCCCCGTTAGAGCACCCTTTTAGCATCGTCATTTTTTCAATTATAGTCGGTCTTAGTCGAGTCATAGTCCATGTGTCAAAGAATGTGAGGTCAGGTACCAAATAACGAATGAGTTGAAGTCAACAAGTGGTTGATTGGCCATTGGAGTCGAGAAGGGATGTCAGAACAAAAACATGTGTAAGTGGTAAAGGTATTTTCCCAAAGAGTCAGGTCCTGTCAGAGGAGAAGGTTTTATGTTCCAAAATTCGAGGCAAGTTGTTAAATAGAAGTCACGTCGACAGACGCAATAACCATCATCAGCTCATTATGAAGTCAGAAAGAATGAAAAATCATGGCGCGCATATCACGTATACTCTGCATCTATTATCAATTGTACTTTACATGCCCCGAAGTGTACCCATCGCGCAGATGTGCTGCGAAAATATTCGTCTTGCTTCGAAACCTCCAGTCACAGTGGATTTAGTGCCCCCTAGCACGATTCCAGCTCTCACCCGCTCAGTTATAAATTCTGGTTGCTTTGCATGTATTTTGTTCACCGACGAAGTTTACACTCTGTCTATAATTCTTCTCCTGAGCCCTGAGTTTCTCATGGCTAGAATGTTGATTTCCTTCGACTGCATCACAAACTAGGGTCAAGCAAGATTACCGTTTGGGTCCATGCTAAATCCTTCGTGCACAAAACAAATACGCGGTGCATCATGACAATATCTCAGAACATAAGGAAAGGCACACAAACTAGCAGAAATGTGGGACCCAAACCTCAAAACTTGACGTTGGTAAATGAAGATCCGGATGTCAGAGCATCTTTTGAACAAATTGGATGCATGGTATTTTGTAGGAAAATCCAATGATTCAATGTGAAGCTGACAGAGCAGTTTGCACTAAGGTTCAACGGGTTCCACGCAGTAATTGCAAGAGTCACTTTGCAGGTAATGGAGGAAACTTTGTCAACCACCATGGATATCCCTCCACGTGGTGAAAGGTGGTCTAGAGGCATGCCTTTGGACGCGCTATGTTGTGAGGAGTTCGTCAAACTAGACTATTTGAATGGGAAATTCAAAGAGGGCGTTCTAAGTAAATATCTGCAGGAGCCTTTTTGGAAGCTCCTAAGAGTGATCAAGAAATATTTCACCTGTGAAGGAAGGTTTGACATAATTCACCTACATCACATTAGATTGCTGATGCATTTCACAGGAAGGATACCATTAAACCTACCTTTCTTCTTGCACCAAAGCCTCCAAGAAATGCCAGAATGTGTCTGGGCTAGTACAAATCATCCGAAGAAGAAACGATATCATGTCTTGCTGATTAAATTATTGATAGTTGAGGGGTTTATGTGATTAGGAAATAATTGGGATTCATTCCTACTCGCAACCGACATCCCTAGGGACCCCATAGGGGATTCCCCTCTACTGGCGTAAAAAGTAACATATCACCGTGTGGAGGTAGAAATAGGAAGAGTCGTGGAAGAAGGAAAGACATTGGAAGCCCCATATCCCCAAAATTTGATACCCCGGAAGAGGAGCAGGTCGAGGAAGAACAAAGAGACCTGGGAGGCCCAATTCCCCAACGAGTCACACGCAAAGTCGATCTCCGAAGAATTACTCATGTGTGCCATTCTAATGGAACCTGTCGAGGGTCCAAATCGAGAAACCCACGACAGAAGGAGAAGGAAAAACACCAAAGACATAGATATTCATGAACCATCGCAACAACTAAAGCAATCATGGCTCGCTATTGCTGAGTTGTACTAGGATAACCGGTAACTGAGACATCAATTAGCAGCGAAGACCCTTGAGGCATCAGCGTCACAGGGCCGAGAGAGAAACATGACGTGGCTCAAGAGGCAACTCAGGGAAGCACAAGACATGTTAAGCCCTAAATAGTGGCACATTACCCCTTAATTGGGGCATATTACATTAGTAATGTTACTTTATTTATGTCGTCTTGGGTCCATTAGTTGTAATTGTACCTCCTAGTCTCCTATATATACCAAGGAGACATTTTCATTTTGAATCATCTTGTATTTGGATAGTTATGTGGGTATAAGGAGGTTGCCCCCTCAAAGAGGATTATTATCTGAATTTGTCTCTTTTTCAAGGCGTTGAGTACTTATTCTGAGGTTTTTCTATGCTATATTGATACTTGGTTCTTAACATATGGTATCAGAGCTCAAGGTGTTGGGGTTCCGTTGCTACATCTGAGACACCTTGGAATCTTTGCTATAACTTGTTTTATACAATGTTTCAGAAGGAATGTATTGGAGGATATTTAGTAGACAAATCAAGGTACATTGGGTTAAAATTTCATCTCATGAGGCCTTATACTTTCGGAGATATAGCCTGTGTAAGATAGGGTTCTGGAATCATCCTGAATTGAGTCATTGCAGAATTTTCACTACAATTTTTTTTATGTAATGTTTCAGACCCTAAAATCTTAAGTCTATTCATAGAAATTAGTAAGGTACCCATGGTAAAAATCGCTTCTAGTTCATCTTACATTTATAGATACACCCTGTGGAAGATAGGGTATCTGACTAGTCCTATTGACTAGTCTCAAGAAAGTGTTCTGAGTAAAACAATCATAACTTCTTCCTAGTCTATCCAAATTGAGTGAGACTAGTTTCATTGGATAGTGGACAGTCTGTAGTATTTCAGGTATGATGTTCAGAATTTTATATCAATTATTTTGTGCGGGGCACACTATACAAGTGAGATCTCCTGGAAAGGTAAAAAATCAGCAAGTTGTGGGGAAGTTACCGTAAATTCCACTTGGCACATCCAATTTTGATCAAACCTATGGCATTGTAGAGAAGAAATATCAGAGAAATACAAAAAAAACATTTGTACCCAGAAGGGATGAAACTTTGGAGATACAGCAAAATAAAGATTATCTAGCAGAACCACCTCAAAATCAAGGTTCAAAAGTGATACTTGGCCAACATGCCACCAAAAAAGGTAACTTCTACACCAAATAAGCCTCTAGACAGTCCTACTTGGACTCTTGATGAAGGTGAAGAAATTCGTAGGGACATAAATGAATTACAAAAGAAGATAGTTACAAAAGATAAATAATAAGGGATGATGGATTCAATTGAAGCTAAATTTGAGGCAATAATGGATACTAAGATGGATGGTTTAAAAAGGGAGATCATGGAAGGATTGAAAAATTTCCTAATAGAGAGGACACTTGACAGTGAAAATGTATCTCATGAAATTCATGATGAGGAAACAAGGAAGATGAATCAAGAATGGAAAAACTTCAACTTTGGGTTGAATATCAACCACGTTCCTAAGATCGATATGAGGAAGTTTGATGGCAAGGACCCTATCACATGGATACTTTAGAGAAATTATTTGATCTACATAATGTTCTACATATACAAAAGGTAAAAATTGCTTCTTTGTATTTAGAACCTAATCAATTTGTATGGTATCGATGGCTTTGTTCTTGTAAATCACTTTTCACTTGGACAATTTTCACGAAAGAAATGATAGCACACTATGAGGATACAAAGAGCAATACTTTCTTTATCCAATCAATAAGTCTCAAGCAAAAGGGTTCAGTTATAGATCACATTGAGAACTTCCAAAGATTGAATATAAAGGTAACAAATATTCCATAGAATCACTTGATTGATGTATTCATAGGAACTTTAAGAGATAACATTCAACATGAGGTTTGCCTTTGGGAACCCAACTAATTGGAGAATGAATTTAGGGTGGCAAGAAATGTCGAAAGTAAAAATATGGCTATGGAAACTAGAGGGACCACTCCTAACATATATCGAGAGAATAATGCTTCTTCTTCTAAAGCACCTCAACCTACAAGGTTGACACCTCAATAATTGGAGGAAAGAAAAGAAAAAGGTTTATGCTTTAATTTTGATAGCAAGTACATTAAGGGACATAAGTGTGGTGAGAAGAAATTATTCTACATAGATTGTGAAGAGGAATAAGAATAAGAACAAGAACCATCTCAAGATGAAAAAGTAGAAGCAATTTCTTCTGAAGAGTTGACTCCCACAATATCATGTAATGCATTGGCTGGAATTAGCACTCCTCAAACCCTCAAGATCGAAGGATATATAAAAAAGAAAAAGGTAATAGTCCTAATTGATTATGGTAGTACTCATAATTTCATTCACTATAAATTAGCCAAAGCTCTCAATTGATTTGTATATCCATCACCAAAGTTTCAAGTAATGATTGCAAATGGAGGAACTATCAATTGTTCAGGAAAATGCAATAAGATCAATCTTACTATGGGGGAATATGTAATGAATATTCCTATGATTTCTATACCCATGGGTGGTGTTGATGTCATACTAGGAATCCAATGGTTACAATCATTAGGAACAATGGATTTTAATTTTCAAGAAATTTTCATGAAATTTTCATTGGAAGGAAAAGAAATTGAGTTAAGAGGTATCATAGAAAAACTTGGTAAGGTGATAATTTCTAATGGCATGACAAAATTATTGAAAAAGGGGAATCAAGGTGTAATTGCACAACTATTCTCACTAGATCTTCAAACATTTAAGCCATCTATTCCCCTATATCTCCAAGGGATTACGGATAATCATTCCAAAGTATTTGAAGATATTCCCAGAGGTCTTCCACCCACTTGCAATCATGATCACGATATTCACCTAATTCCTGGGAGTGTTCCTCCTAATATCAGGCCGTAAAGATACCATTACGCCCAAAAGAGTGAAATTGAGCGCATGGTTGAAGAAATGTTAGAGGATGGAATTATTAGACCTAGCCAAAGTTCTTACTCTACACTGATGGTAATGGTATTCAAGAAAGATGGCTCATGGCGTATGTGTCTAGATTATAGAGAGCTCAACAAGATCACTATTAAAGATAAGTTTCCCATTCACGTCATTGATGAATTGTTAGATGAACTACATGGAACAATCTATTTCACAAAATTGGATCTTCGTTCAGGGTATCATCAGATTAGAATGAAGGAAGAAGATATCCAAAAAACAACATTATGAACTCATGAAGACCATTATGAATTTTTGGTCATGCCTTTTGGCCTTACAAATGCACCTTCCACATTCCAAGGGTTAATGAATTCCATCTTCAATCCCTTCCTTCAAAATTTTTTATTGGTATTTTTTTATGATATACTAATCTATAGCAAGTCTTGGGAGGATCATGTGCGACATGTTGACAAGGTGCTACAACTACTAAAGGAGCAACGACTATATGCCAAACCGTCCAAATGTTTCTTTGGGGTGAAGAAGGTAGATTATTTGGGTCATATAGTATCTCATGAAGGTGTCAAGATAGACCCTAACAAGATTAAGTCCATGATGGACTAGCCGATTCCCAAAACATTGAAGAATCTTAGAGGATTTTTGGGTTTGACAGGTTACTACCGCAAGTTTGTTCTGAACTATGGGAGAATAGAAACACCTTTAATGACACTAACTAAGAAGGATGCATTTTCATGGACTCTAGAGGCAACTAAGGCTTTTGAACAACTTAAAGAGGTGATGTGCAAAGCTCCTGTCTTGACCACACCATACTTCACAAAAACCTTTATTGTGGAATGTGATGCCTCGGGAAATGGCATTGGTGTTGTCCTAATGCAAGAAGGAAGGCCCCTGGATTTTGAATGTCGACCACTCAAGGGAAAGTACTTACACAAACCAATTTATGAGAAGGAAATGATGGAAATACTACATGCATGAAGGAAATGGAGCCCTTACCTAATAGGTAGGCACTTCAAGGTCAAAAAAGATCACGATAGTCTTAAATACTTCTTGGAACAAAGAATTTCTTCAGAAGAACAACAAAAATGGGTGACCAAGATATCGGGTTATGATTTTGAAATCGTCTATAAAAAAGGGAAGCAAAATGTTGTGGTAGATGAACTCTCAAGAAAGGATGAATATGTTGAGGCCTTTCTCTGTGCTATCTCGATCATTCAACCCGATTGGATAATAGAAGCAAGGGATGAATGGAATAATGATGAAAACATGTGGACTCTCATTCAAAGGTTGCAA
>SNQJ01S0092205.1:7593-19067 GCA_010110895.2 Picea sitchensis | reverse complement strand
GTTTCCCCCTCGAAAAGGCTTATTATATGAATTTGTCTCTTTTTCAAGGTGTTGAGTACTTATTCTGAGGTTTTTCTATGCTATATTGATATTTGGTTCTTAACAAGACACAATCATCCAGATGTGCGAAGCACAGAGAATGTCAGAAGAAATAAATGCAAAGCACTTCAAGAAATGCAGACCAACACTGGAAAACGTCTACACGGCTCTGGCCAGCACGCAAAAGAGGCTGAAATGGAATGCGATTTTGCAAAGGCAAGTAATGAATATTAAAAGGCGCAACTATTCTCTTAGGAGAAAGTTGTGGATGTCCAAACTACAGACTAAGCCAGAAGCATGATCAACCAACTACATTTTTGTCTTCTCAATGTGGCATGGATTTTGTCTCCCCGTGTCCTGTTTTCCATCGGAAAGTAAGGATTCTGACAGGCACCTGTGATGCAAGCATACGACAAAAAATGTTGGAGACCCACCTCTTACAAAGGACATGTATACGTTGGACACACGACAGTTTTAAGAAAGGTGTTTTCCCCTAACTGGGGGTGTCGTCCTAGAAATACCCACGACAATCCACAGTTACCGACCACATGCACGCTCCAGTGAATGATCACGCGACAGAAATCAAGGCCATTACAATGGGTTACCGGAGTCTGAAAGAGCACTTGACTGCACAGATACCCTGTCAAAGGAAAATCATCGACACATCACTCTCTAACGATGAAATCTTGTTGATGACCGAGCTACCATGGAAAAGACGTTGGTTATTGTGCGATCGAGTATAGTTAGTTTTCTATTTTTGGTAATGCGTCATATGAAGAGTCATTTAGCAAAGAATAGTTAGATCCTAACTTCTAAGGAGATTAGTTAGAGAGCAGGGTAGACCGAGAGACATACCCTGGTCTATATATTTCATCTTTTCAATGTAAGTCAGGTTGATTAGCAAAATAGTGTAGACAGTGACTATTGAATGTAACTTTCGAGTTCGATTGAAACTTAATGCAAAGGTCCTTAAACTTTGACAAAAAGATTCTAACGGTGGTAGTTTGATGTATTGTATTCTTTCTTTGCGTATGTGTTTTCCTGTGTTCTTTATATTCATATATGTATTTTTGTCTAACCAGGAATATGATTCGAATCTAGAACTCACCGCACGGTGCTCTAGATTTGCAGCATTTAGACGATTGTGTTTCTTCTAAAGTGAACTCTGAATTCATCCCCTGTGGTGCTCCGAGTTGCTTTATGTGTTTTTCTCTCGCCACACACAATGATTTTTAACTGAATATTGTTGCTTATTTAGCCTTTATCCTCTCAAGTTCAACCATTAAGTCATTTGTTTCTATTGTTTTCTTAAATTGTCTCCATATCCCAAGGTCTTGTTTTTCTTTCGCCAATAGAACTAGAAATATTGTAATAAAGTGTAAATATAGCCGATAGTTTAAAGCCATAACCTGTACATAGACAAAGTCTCAGAGAGAGCCCTCTCAAGGTCGAAAAGCCTAGTTTTCGGCCTCAAAGTTGGTTTGTAGGTTGCCTCTGTCATTCATTTTCTCAACCGAACGAAGTTTACAGAGCGCTAACACACTCTATGGATGATATATTTATGCTCCTTTCGCACCTTAGGATCTGATACCATGTAGAAATTTTAGACCCAAAACCTATTTCAAATCTCAATGAGACACATAGTTTAATGCCCAACCCATATTGTAAATTTAGGCTGCAAATTAGTTAGCAGAAAGTTAAATGCTCATGAACGGAAAATGCATGAAGTCTGCTACAACAAAAGACTGAGAAATAAACACAACCATAAAAATTATACTCAGAGATATTTGGTCTAACTTCGACCTTGGATAAACCCAGAAGGGGAAAACCAATGAGAGAGGGGATTTTATTATTTTTCAGAGCTCCGAGAAAGAACTTATTACAATAATCATCTTCAACAATTAATACAAAAATTATCTCGATTTTTGTGCCTACACACAACCTCAAAATACATGCTAAACAAATCCTCAAGTTCTATGCAAAGAAATATGTATTGTGTATGAATATCACTACATTTATTGTTGTGTGGTTGTCTAAAAAATCGTTCCTATCTGTTGTAATTATTTTCCATAAATTTATGGCAGTTGGGTACTTCGATTTCTGTGCCAAACTCACCAAGAAATACGTGCATCTAGCCTCCTCGATTTATGTCCCAATTTATTGTAGTACGTCATGCTTAGAATTCATATGATATGACGTAGTACTCATTGTACCTTCCTCTTCGAATTCTGTGTTATTACTCTCTCCTTGCTACAACTCATTGTTACTCTTGCTGCTACTCTCTGTTACTCTTTCTTGCGACTTGTTGTTACTCTTGTTGCAACTCAATGTTACTCGCTCTGCTCTTTCTCAGCTCAACTCTCTCTTCTCTTGCTCTCTCCAAAATGGATGAAGAAGAACACTAAGTGAATGGGGGTGCCCTTTCCCTAATTCGACCTCATGAGGGAAGGTGAAGGCACATCTAATCTAATGGTGGAGGATAGATTAGATGGATGGTTGAGATGAAATGTCTTTTCACTCACCCTCTTCACTTAAGTTTCATAAAGTCTCTTAATTTCATATCTCATGAAATTAAGTACGAGGGACCACATGGGACGCTTTCTCACCCCTAGGCGCCTAAGTGATGAGAAACACGTGTCCTTGTTACTTTATTAATTTAATTCAACATACTATACTCAAGGGTAGTGTGCAGTTATCATGTTTGATGTTGTTTCTCGCATGACTTACAAGAATGTCCCAACCTAGCACATGGATCTTGCAAGGTGTGTGAGAATTTTTTTATTGTTCTTTGTGGAGACAAGGTTGATGCAAAGCATAGGTAAGTGAAAGCCAAGCTAGTTAATTTTCACACAAAAAAAGAATCTTCATTACTATGAGAATTGGAGTGCTGGAATGTTTTGGCACAACATAGTCTCATTAAACAGTCTTCAAATAAGAGAAGAAGGAACTAAGTCCCTTACATGTAGGTTTCAATAATGTCGGTGTTGATGTGCACGATACAATGAGAACAAATGACTTGTATCCATTTAGAGCATAGGAGGTCTTTGCATAAGACAACCAAACACTGAAGTCATGGAGCCAACAAACATACCATTCTCACACACTTGCCAAAGGATAATGAACATAGAGGTTTGCAGAGGATCTTGTAATCAGACTTTCATCAAGAACAAAGGCCTAGTAGCCTTTTTGAAGATAAATTTCTCTATATAATATTGAGAACAAAGCTCGAAAATTAAATCCTACAAAAAAAACTGTGTTGATGAAGCGAATGAACTATAAATATCTTGTTTATAAATCATACTAAAACAAAAGAAATCACAACAAATATAGAGTACAATGAGAATTAACACATTACAATCCATGGATGAAGGAGAATAAGAAGGAAAAAATTGTTATATAGTCGACAACGAACAAAGGCATGGTGAAATGGATGGTTGGGAAAATATGTAAGACAAAGAATACCAATAACAATGAGAGATGAAAGAGCCTCTAATTATTGCATGGTGAACACACATTGGACTTATTGAAAACCATAGGAATCGAATGGCAAGGGGAAATGGACCATATGGGCATGAAAAACCATTTAATTGAATGTGAATTTAAGAGCTCACCTACCCTTCTCGACACACTTCTCGACACATATATCAAAAGTGGGCATTTCATACAAGATTTGATCACTGGACCAATTGAAACTAATTTAAATTATTTTTAAAGTAGAACCCTATTGACCTCCCTCTCCTATTGCCAAATGTTATCCATCATCATATGAAATGTAACCTTGACTCTACATTATTGTGCCAGATAATCCACCAAATATAAGATTATGACTACATTTAAATTTTCCACTAAAAATCAATTAAATTTTCCTAAAGGTGCATGGTTAGAAAAGAAATTAAGCGTTCGGTGGACGGATAGATTTCCATGTAGATTAGAAGAGCATAGTTAGAAAAGAAACTAAATGTTGGGCGGACGGATAGACTTGGTTACGAAGGTAAATGATGTGCTTTACTTTTAAAGTCAAGCAAACCATATGATCCTTAGGACGTCACAAATGATATATGATCTTCTCGATTCCAGATCACAGATACGCTCTTTTGGATCATTATAAATATTTATCCAAAAAGGTCTGTGGACCTATTTGATGATAGGGTTCATTCATCTATTTAAATTTTAGCGTAATTCACACACAAACTAATGAACTCCACTATAAGTAATCCTTTGAATGTTTTACGACAATTACTTAAATGGCTTTCCAATGGACATGAAATTGAATGATGTACTTTAATAAATTTAAGATATGATATGTGTTTTCTTTATATATGTCATAAGTTCAAAACCAACATCATCATAGAGGTTGTACAAGTTGTTTAATATTTGACTTGTTATGATGAGGCTCTAAAGGTAGACGACCACTGAGATAGAACCATTGAGATAGAAGTAGATAAAGTGGTTTTTAAAGAAGAGGTTGTTAGTGCTAGATATACATCATTTTATTGTTAAAAATAAATAAATTTAAATGAAATTATATATATTTTTATTTAAATTGTATTTTGGAATAAAACTCATAAACACTTAAATTATATATATTTAACCACTCAAATTTACAGATTCGACAATTTCAACAATTTTTTATTTAATAAAAAAAAATATAAAAAAAAAACATAAACTTAAAACTTAATTTCTTTTAAAAAAAACCTGTAACGTGCCAGTTATACCCTGACAACAAAAGACCATTCCAATTAACATGCACGCGTATCAAGGTATATTACATTTTTTCAAACAAAGGCAAATCTGCACACGCCATGATCCCAAGAACGTCTGGTTTTAATATATTTTTTTAAATAAACAGAGTTGTGAATTCGTACTTTCAAAAGAATTAGTAAAATATAAAATATAATATATCTCTAATGGTGTAGATTAGAATTGGTACAATATTAATATCAATATGTCTGTGGTGGTACAGGTTGAATGCTGACCGATTCAGAAATTGCTCTGCAGTTTCATGCTACCTTGCCATTGCAAGTTGCACTTTCTTCTGCCGCCCATGAGCTTCGCATGTCACTGTGAAAATACAGAAAACGCGTTGCCGTAAGAGGCAATACAGAAAACGCGTTGGATAAAAACGGATCGGTTAAGGGTAAAAATTGCCGCGTGATGCAGCTAGAAGTCAAGAGCATCCACAGACATTTTTAAATTGTTGTCATGGACAACCCAACGACAGTATTATCTGATCATCTGAATCCTTCCCTGCTTTCCAAGGCGATGTCTCCGTCTCCATCGTGCTGTAAGGAGCCACGCTGTTGAGTCTGCACTCCACGAAAAAAAATCATCGCTTTAATACACATTTGCCTATTCAATCATCTCAATTTACATAAAAAATAATCGATAGATGATTTATTAGTTGGATTTTCTATTCAATCATTTAAATATTCAGAGAAAAATTTCTAAATGATCTAGAGTTTGATTACCTTTCCTTTCGCTTTTGGAGGAAGCGTTGCAGAGATAACTTCATGACTATTTCCATGCCTGCATGCGGAACGAGAAACTATGTTAAAACAATTTTCTACCTTAAAAACCTTTTTCTATCCTTTCACATTTTATCCAGCCCCTGTTCTTCAATATAAAATATGTGCGACAGGCGTCTTACCTACTGCCAGTCTTTGAGGTTGATTTTCATTGATAGCGTTCAATGCAGGCTTGGAAGGCTGATGTTGCAATATCTGTTCGATTTTACTGCTGGTAATCGTAGATATTCTTGTGTTGCTCGAGCTATTGGCGCTGGCAAGCTTCATAATTTCTTGAGCCTGTCAAGAAAATGGCAAAGTACTCCGTCGGAAACAAAATAAAGGCAAAAAGATGAAAGATTCATGTAGTTTTGTCAAAATTTACATTATTTTTCTTCATGCATTATATTTGTTGCTCGGATCAAAATCTTAAGACCTTCTCAGCAGGCATATCGTAAACATTCACCGCTCCGTTATAAAAGATAGTGAGTTGAGCTGTGGACGGTTTCGCTGGCACTTCTGCTAGAACGCATCTGCTGAAAATAGTGTCAAAAACACATCTTTAGCAATCTCAACATTTAAATCTCTTTCAATTGAAAGATTTCCCAAAAAAAGACTCATATGTCAAATATGTGGACATGAAAATACCTGGAATTCGGATCAGTTAGGCCGATTTCCAAAGGCAAGGTTAATTTTGTTTCTGTAACTCTAGGGTCTGAACCGAAACCCGTGCTTACTGGAAACAATTCCATCATTTTCGCATGACTCGTTGCCTCAGATTGTTTATTAAAGCCCTCAGCCTGACGATTGACATGAGCGAAATCAAGCTTCGTATCCTCTGAAAGCTTGTTCGATGAAAACAACTTTAGCATTATCTGCGGTTTTATCCGCGACAGATCTTGCATCACTGTTGCATTCACGAAAAATAGATACAAAATCAGCTAAAACATTCCTTCAAAACACAAATGGAAGACAAATATATAGAGGGAAGGCATATTACACTGATCGATTTGAAAACACAACGGCAAGAAAGATTCAAGGTGTTTGCAAAAGAAAGCATACATCTCGGCTTGGCTTGGTGTTTTCCAGGGCTAAATTCCAGACTATTACTGCCATTCACAACTGTTTCGTTTGCTTCAGAGGCGTTCTGAAAGCGTAGATACTCGAAAGCAACAGATGCACTTGGCGACATAGCTTGCAAACTCAATTGTTCCGATAAATCACCAAAATTTCCACTGCAATCTACCCTTTTCGCGAAGCTCTGCTACTTCAGGAGATCGATGAAAGAGCTGAATAAATGTAGAAAATTTTGTCATGATAAATGTGCGCGGGTGGAGGGATTATTGCTTTCTGTCACGGAAATGAATTGCAATTCACGCCGGACATGTGGGTACATGGAAATAGTGATGATTGTATTGCCTTTAGCATGAGCATGTGATCCATGTGCTCCTTTTTCTGTGGGAGCAAGCGAGACTTTGCAACGTGTCATTTACCTCGGACCACTTCCCGACTCAATTATTCTCCAGTTTTTCCACAAATTTGAAGCTCTCATGCAAAGGAGTGGACCAGGTTGGAATTTTATAAGGAAAATGATTATTATAAGGTGTTTTGTCCGTTAAATATTATTAAAAACTGATTTTCTATCATAAAACACGGTTAAAAGTAATTTTGAATTTTTTTAATTAATGGTTAAAAGTTATTTAAAATTTGATTTTTTTTAATTAATGGTTAAAAGTTATTTAAAATTTTGTTTGTAATTGTGACAAGTTGTGTGAATTTACCTTAAATATTATTAAAAAATGATTTGTTAAAATAAGGTTAAAAGTCATAAAATATGGTTAAAAGTTATTTTGAATTTTTTAATTAATGGTTAAAAATTATTTAAAATTGTTTTCTCATAAAATGAATTTTTGTTTTTTTACATTTTTTTTTTTAATCTTATTTCATTTTATTTTACTTAAAAAAATACTCATCCACTTGAGTTAATTCACTTAACTCTTAATAATAAATTATATAAAATTGTTTTTTTTAATTAATGTTATTCTTATTATTAAATTGTCTTGTTCCGCTTTATATCCAAGTAACAATCTAAATATAATAATAAATATGAAGTTGTTTTTTTTAATTAATGTTATTCTTATTATTAAATTGTCTTGTTTCACTTTATATCCAAGTAACAATCTAAATATAAGTTATTTTAACTACTTAAATAGACACATTTTTTTAATTTGAAGATTATATTTTTTAAATAATCCATATTAATAAAATAAAATTAAACAAAATGATATTATTAAAAAGTATATTTTAAAAAAAATTAAATAAAAAGAAATTTATATTGTAAAAAATTAATAAAACAAATTAAAAAAAATTCTTAAGAATCTAAAACAACTTGAATATATGATAAAATATGTAATTATTTCAACCACTCAAATATGTAATTTCAAACACTAAACTTTACCATTTTAACTAAACATTTAGACTACAATTTTTTTTTTAAATATTTGGAGTACCTTGTTTTATTCATATAATTAATGGTGTGAATATTTTAACATACGTGGCCCTGTTTTATTAGTAAAAGCATTTTTTTTTTCCATGAATTTTTTTTTCTCAATATTATATAGAGTATAATATCGTTTACAATAACTGGATGGGTCTCCAAAATTTGGTTGGAAGCAAAGTAAAAGCGGCCGGCTCACCAAATACTGGGACGATACGATCTAAAATAACAGAAGCGCCAGGATTTGTTCTGAAACAATACAGTCAAAGTCTCTGCTATCAGGAGAAACAAAAGAAAAGAGCAGCCTGTGCAATGCAGCAATAGAGGATGGCACCCGTCCCCTGGACTTCGGACGGAAGCACAGCAAATTGGACACCAGTCAATCAGAAGATGTTTAGAGAGGTGACAGGACTCTCAGCCCCTCTATCACAATGACAGATCGAGAGTTTGCCAAGCTCAGCGGTTAGCGATTTCTTTGAGAGGGAGTCCGCCACACAATTGAAATCCCTGGGGATATGCTGAAATCTGATGTTTGAGAAACCTTTGGAGAGAATCAGAGTCCTTTGATTCCAGCAAGCGATGTGGACAGCCTGGAGCTTGGCCTTTTGGGAAATCCAGTCAATAATGACTCGAGAGTCACCACAAACCAGCAAATGATCAATCTGCCACTTGGAAGCAAGCCAGAGGGTAGCCCAAAGACCCAGGAGTTCTGCTTTATTGTTTGATCCCGGACCACAGTTTAGGTACCACTTGGTGATTCTGCTTGGATGAGCTTTAAAATAACCACCAGCACCACAGCAACTGCCAGAAGAGAGGGCCGCTCCGTCAAAATACGCCAGGGTATGCCCAGCAGGTAAAATGAGATTTATAGCTTTTAGGATCGGGGGTCTAAAGGATGAAGGCTGCCAGTTGAAGGAGACCAAAACTCTGTGCAGATCAGCCAGAGGAGAAGGGGAGCGATCCTCAAAGAGAACATTATTGCGTTTGATCCATAGATGCCAACAAACATAGACAGCCAAAGCATTCGACGAAGATTTATTCGAATGCCATGAATTGAAGCAGTCAGTGAGAGTTTCGCCTATCCAGGAGGAAGAAAGCTTGAAAAAAGATAGAGTTTTGTTCCAAACTTCCGAAGAGAAGTCACAGTGAATTAATATGTGGGGAACATCTTCCTGTGCATGGTGGCAGAGTGAGCAAAGGCCGGGACCCTCCCAGCCCCTTCGGCGAAGCGCATCCCATGTGAGGATCTTTCCTTTCCCAGCCAGCCACATGAATAATTTTAATTTTAGCGGCAGCTTCCAGTTCCAGAGTTGAAAGATCCAAGAAAAATCTGACACAAGGTTCAGTTGTTTTWCCAGCGCTAAGTARAGGTTTTTAACKGAAATGTTGCCAGAAGCATCCCCTCCAGCCCACAACAGGACATCTGGYTCCWCTAAAATGGAAATACCAGCACTATTCAGYGCTTCAATGTAACTKYCCCATTCAATTRCCTCCCCACYGYTAAGAGAYAGTTCGGTACTCCCCTTCCATTTAGCRGGGAGAAAAGGAAAACCGGAAGGAATACCAACCTGTGCAAGATGTAGAAAATTGGAGGAAGCAAGCTTTGAACACAGGGCATGGGAGAGAATTGAGCGTCCTTCCATACCAATAATTTTATCCCTTCCGATCTTTATCTTTGAACAAGAACCCGGCTTCCAACGGAGCCAGTGGAGAATGACAGGGGCAGCTGCAACCAGGCCCTTCCAAAATGGCGAAGCCCTCTTTTGTTGTAAGGATGGCAATCGAAACCAATCACAGATACTCAAAGAGCCAATGTATTTTTCAATAACAATTCGATGCCAGATACTATCAATAGTAACCGCTCTCCAAAGGGAGCTAGCGAGGAGGGTTGTATTGAAAGAAAATAAGCTTTTTAGACCCCATCCACCTGCCTTTTTAGGCTTTGTCAAAGTATCCCATCTGCAGAGATGCATACTATGTTTTTTCCCAAGACCATTCCACAGAAAGTTGGATGAGAGTCTCCGGAGCAAATTGATGATCTTTTTAGGGATTCTCTCCAAGGTCATCCAGAATACCGCCAGACCTTCCAGCACAGCCTTTAGCAGAGTTAGGCGACCCCCCAAAGACAGCGAAATATTGCACCAGCCACCAATTTTTCTTTCGAAAATTTTGACCAGCCAGAGCCACTCATCGGACGAGGAAGCTCCCAACTTGAGCTGAAACCCAAGGTATTTGAAGCCATCTTTCAGGTCAATGAAAGTGTAAGGTAAGGAAAGCTTGAAGCAATGAAGTTCCGGGTCCGAAAGCCCCCAGAAGTGCACTGTGGTCTTTGAATGGTTGATGGAGAGTCCCGAGACAGTGCAAAAATTGAAAAGTACCTCCTGAATAACAGTCCACTCAGACATGACAGCGTTCGTCATAAGGAGGACATCGTCCACGAACATAAGTTGAAACATCTTAATGAGCTTTGTAACTTTAATACCGGAGATTTTATGTTCCGTGAAGCATTTTTTGAGAAGAAGGCTGAGGCCTTCCATGATTAAAATAAAGAGATAGGGGGAGAGAGGGCATCCCTGACGGAGGCCCCTCTCAAGATTGAAAAAGCCTGTGGCCTCACCGTTGATTAAAACTGCAGAGTTGGCACTAGTAACACAAGCTAGAATCCAGTTTGTAATCTTTTCTCCAAAACCAACCGCAAAGAGCACAAGTCTCAGAAAATCCCAGTCAATGCTGTCAAAAGCATTTTTGAGATCCAGTTTCATAATCAATGCTTTCTGATTTTTCTGCTTTATGCTGTGCAAACACTCGTGGGCTGCTCCTATTGCATCTTGGATTCTTCTGCCCTTTAAGAATCCCAGTTGTTCCACCGAAAGGTTCCTTTCCAGAAATGGTTTAATTCGGTTAGAGATGACCTTTGAGCTTAATTTATAGATGAGGTTGCAGAGGGATATCTGTCGGAAATCAAAGAAAGTGAGCGGATTATCCTTTTTTGGAATCAGGACCAGAAACGTTGCATTAAGGCTCCCCGAGATTTTGCCCTTTAGTCGAGAGTCTTCCACCAACTGGAGTAAATCCACACCTACAAGATCGAAGAAATAAATAAAAAATTCCGAAGTCCAGCCATCCGGGCCAGGGCTTCTCTCCTTTTAAACTGTAATAAAATATCTTTGATTTCAGTGAGTGTAACCGGTTTATAAAGTTCAGCAGCGGCTTCATCAGAAATAAAATGATAGAGTGCAACTGTTGTGGTCTTTTCTAAGAGATTCTGGTTGGTAGGCACTTTGAATTGTTGCTTGAAGTGTGAAACAACACTTGGAAATAATGGAGATGTTAACTAGTTGATTAGCTTCAGTAATAAGCGCGTGTTGTAAGCGCCAGTTAGCTTAGTTAAGAGTCAGTTCTCTGGTTGTCTTTTGGTTTGCATGTAGCCGACT
>SNQJ01S0092204.1:62386-73440 GCA_010110895.2 Picea sitchensis | reverse complement strand
GCAACATAACCTTCTGGTTGCTTCATATAGATTTCTTCTTCCATATCCCCATGTAGGAATGTTGTCTTCACATCCATCTGTTCTACTTCAAAATCAAATGCAGCAACAACAGATAAAATAAATCTTATAGAGGTTAACTTGGTACCAGGAGAAAAAATCTCACCAAAATCAATTCCCTCAACCTGGGAATAACCCTTTGCTACTAACCGAGCTTTATTTTTCTCCACTTTTCTTTCTTCATTCAACTTATTTTTAAATACCCATTTTCTACCAATGGGATTTCTTCCAGTCGGCAACTCCACTAGATCCCAAGCCTCATTCTTATCCAATGATGCCATTTCTCCATGCATGGCCCTTTTCGATATATTTCCATCCTTTGAATCCTCTGCCTCCCTGACAGTTCTAGGATCATCATCAGTAATAGACAAAGAAAAATTTGAACAATAATCATATGGAGTATACCTTTCTGGTAGCCTTCTTTCTCGAACCGATTTCCTCAATACTGGAGTATGAGGATCTTCTTCTTCTGATTCATGTTCTTCTGTAGAGTCTGACTCATCATCCTTTAAATCAAACTCTATTTTCTCTGGTTCTTCCTTAGTTGGTAGGACTTCTTGTTTAACATCAACCTTCATTTATCTAAATACCACATCTCGGCTATACACTAACTTCTTAGTTTATGGGTTCCAAATCTTATGACCTTTGAGACCATCTTTATATCCAATAAAGATACACTTTTTTAGCCTTCTTATCTAGCTTACTCTTGTTTTCCTTTGGAACATGAACATATGCATCACAGCCAAATACCTTGCGATGTGTGAGAAGGTTTCTTACCATTCCATACCTCTTGTGGAGTCTTGTCATCCAACATTGATGAGAGTGATCAGTTGACCAGGTAACATGCAATACCCACTACCTCTACCCAGAATTCTTTCCCTAACCCAGCACCACTAAGCATGCACCTTGCTTTTTCCATCAATGTCATGTTCATCCTTTATGCAACTCCATTATGTTGAGGTGTGTATGGAGTAGTATTTTGCCTTGCTATACCACACTTCTTACATAATTCTTCAAATTCATTCTCGCAGAACTCTCTACCATTATCTGTCCTCGACACCGTAATTATTTTCTCTGTTTGATTCTCAACAAGAGCCTTAAACTCTTTAAACCTGTCAAAGACTTTAGATTTATTCCTGAGGAAATATATGCAAGTATTCCTCGATAAGTCATCTATAAATGAGACATAGTACACAGATTTTCCCAATGATGGGACCGACACAGGTCCAAAAACATCACTGTGAACTAGCTGTAAAATTCCTTCTTACCTCGTTGCACCAGAAGGGAATCTTACCTGATTCTACCTCTCATATACACAATGTTCACAGAAATCAAAATCCAGAGAGCAGTTAGACATACCTTCAACCATACCTTTACGATGTAGTACTCAAAGACCCTTCTCTCCGATATGCCCCAGTCTTTGATGCCACAGCATAAAATTTTCTCCATAGACTGTAGGATTTCTTTCTTCTTCAACTCCAATATCAGGAACAATGGAACTATTACACCCATTACTAATAGTGCTTCCTTGCAGCTTATACAGAGTTCCAAACCAAACTCCCTTCAACAACAACATTTCTCCTCGAACCATCCAGCAGGTTTCCTTTTCAAATATTTTTTTTACCCTTGCATCGTCCATTTTGCTTACAAAAGTAAACTTTCTGGCCAAACCTGGGATGTTCAGAACACCGGGAAGTGTTCTAATCCTTCCATCTATGAGCCTCAACTTGAATTTTCCTTTTCCTATGATTCTGGTTGTTGAATCATCACCTAGGAAAACATTACCTCCATCATACCTTTCATATTCACAAGACCACTCCCTATGGGGAGTCATATGAAATGATGCACCTGATTCAACCAACCATGCCTCATGATTTTCATGTGTGCTTGAAGAATCCAAGTACACATCCCCTCCTTCTTCCCTGGAGGTCTTTTCTTCTGTAGAAGGATATTCTTCAGATTCCTTATTTTTCTCAAATTTGGATCTACACTGCTTCTTGTAGTACCCTTCTTGTCCACATCTCCAACATACCTTTACAAAAAATTTGGGAGATTTAGATCTACCCTTAGACTTAGATCTCCCACTTGAGAACTTAGATCTATTTATTTCCTAGGAGCACCCTCTTGTAAATAATGCATCTGTGTTATGTCCTTCCATATTCTTTTGTCTCATATCCTCCAACCATAAGGATGAGACCACTTCATCACACTTCAAGGTAGTTGTATTACTACTTATGGCCACAAGCAGACTATCCCATGAGCTTGGTAAAGAACACAGTAAATTGATACACTTATCTTCATCTGAACTTTTAATCTCAACATATACTAACTGACTTACCACAGTATTGAAGGTGTTCAAATTCTCTGCTATCAAGTCTCCATATCTCATCCTCGGGTTATACAGCTTCTTTCTCAGGAATAGTTTAATTACTAGGGACTTAGATTGATACAACTTTCCCAACTTATCCCATTAATCCTTGGCGGTATATTCCTCTGAAACATCCAGTAATACTGAATCTAAGAGACATAGTCATATTGTTCTCTTTGCCTTCCGATCCAAATTTTTCCAGTCATCTGTTCAAGTTCTTGTAGGTGTAATACCTAGATCTACCGCGATCCAATGATCTCTTCCCACCAACAAATCTTCCATATTGATCTTCCACAACTCAAAACATCTCCTATTAAACTTCTTGATCTCCATCTTCAAATTTCTTACCATTTCTTTTCACCTGAAAAATCAATACCACAGATCTCCCATTGTAACAAGGCTTATCACAGTCCTGAGCCAAACCCTTGACCACAAAGACATCTCCTTGAAGCCAACAAAGCTATGATACCAGATGTAGGTTTTAACCTTGTACAATATTTACTGCAAACAGATTTTTCGTAAAAGAACAGAAAAGATACAATGGCAAATACAAATATTACACAGAGATTTTTCCCCTGGAAACCCAAACCGGGAAAACCAACATATTCTATATCCATTCATAGTGATACATTGTTTACAATACAATATACATATAGGAGCCAGCGGCATCCAAAACCCTAAACCAATGACCTGGATTAGTCAACAACCCTAATTCCTTAACCGGAAATAGAAAACCATCGACAAAAACTCATGTGCCGAAAAACCACCCAAAAATGCGACACATTTCTCGAGAAAAAAATATAACACATACCCAACAACAACAACCATAGAGAAAATCAGAAGTCTAGAATCTGAATGTGCTAAGCTATACGAAGAAAGCACGTAGGTATGGACTCAGCTGACAGAAGACGCAGTGTTGCAGGAAATTAGGCAAAAGCTATAGGTTGTGCATGACAAGGTGTATAAGTTTAAGTAAGTGATGAACACCCTACCACCAACAAAAAAGATGGAAACAATAGCAGAAAATAGAAAATTATACTCAGAGATGAACCAGATGAGGATGAAGAAACAAGCTCATGCACAAAAGATAGAAACGTTGCAGGAGGAAGCATACATTTGAGGTGACAACAGAACTACCAGCTGCGTAGGGCATGGTCAAGCATGTGGTACATGAAAGTGCAGAAAAATTGAAGTCTCGTACTACTGCAAAGACGACCGAGGGAATTGTGTAGCAAGAAACACAAGCAAGGGAAAATATTACAACTACAAGGGAAACATTTCATAAGTTCATGGAGACCTGGAAGAAATCTTGAAGTGGCTCACGACGAGCCACAAGTGAGTGTTGGGGGCCTGTTGGAGCAGGTCATTTTGGGACAAGTTTTTGGAATCGCATAGGAGAGGACCACACGACAAGTCAAATAAGGAGCAGTGTGTGCAGAGCAAAGGAAGATTGTTAGTGCATTTTCAAGAGTCAATGCATGCGGAATGTAGAAGTTAGTTAGAATGAGTTCGACCTTTTGGTCCATTTTGTAACGAAAGAAGCCCTAGTATCAATGTATAAATATGTAATGGGTTTTTGGGTAGACAAAAAAGGGGTTGATGTGGGAGAGGATTCGAAAGTGTTCAAGTGTGGAGGTCAGCAAGTAATAAAAAGAGAGCTAAGTGTGCATTGTATGCGCAAACGTCTAGGGAATTTTGGGGAGAACTGATGTATCTTATGTGAGCACAATGTGAACCTGTTGTAAGGATTGAATATGAATGAATAATATAAGAAGCTAACCATTGTGGAAGTAGCCCAGTTTGGAGTGAACCACATTAAATCTATGTGTTATGATGTGTGTTGTTTTGTGATCTGTTTGTTTTATGTTATGTTTATGGCTCACATACAGTATGAATGATTAAGTTGAATATAGTATATGATGGTTCCTTGCACATGTTGAATGATTAAGTAAGATGGACATGCCATATGTTATTACGTTGTTATGATATCGTGCACAGGGTATATTGCAAGTTGAAGAAATGTTAAGTCAAAATCAATGTTAGAACAATCTGCATTCCCTTCATGACTAAAGAATCATGGTTCCTATAGTCCCCCTACGTACCTCGGGTAAGACTTCACCTACTTGTGGGTGATGTCAAAAGGGTCGATATATTTAGGGTTTTGTTGGTGATTTAATGTTGAACCTTAGGTCTTCCCACTGCATGCCAACAAAAGGGGAACAGAAACATCTAAACATTAAATAAAGGCCACAATTATACCCCACAATATAACTAGTGCAACAAAGTGGAAGTGCACACTTGGTTAAGTAAGATCAAGTTAACATTCATTGTGCAACATATGCACATTCAAACTAAAAGCATCTAGAACATAGACTGAAAACATATCATAATTTTTTTTAGAAATGACCATTTTAATTCAAGAATCGCTCATACTATGTCAATGGAAATCCTTTCTTAATAAACTTTTGTTGCAAGTCTCTCTACCTTCAAAAGAATAAGATATATTATTCTATGAGATGTTACACACAAGAAAACATCCACCCAAGAGGGGAATGGAACATGCTATTGATTTGAAACCGAATGTTTCATAATGGTGAACCCCTATGGTATAGAAATTTCATGTATCCCAAGATTGAAAGGCTTTTGGAGGAACTTTTGAAATGTAGTATCACAACTCCTAGTAAGAGGTTGTATTCTACCTTGAATAGGTAGACTAACAAGCTTGAAAGATTACATGGCATTAGGCCACAGGGAGGACATGTGGAGATTCAGGAGATAGGTGGAAAATCAAGCTATTGGCACATTTTAATATAGCATAAATTGTACTTTAATGTGTACCCAAAATAAAGTGATAAATTATATTTTAATATGACATGAATTGTCTTGAATGTGTACCCGAAAAATATTGAATCTCCTACATTGCATAAACTTGCATGCATATACACCACGATTGCAAGGCTAAAGAAAGTTCGACCATACTTGTGTGTGTTATACACCAAATGAGAAGGATGTTGCTACTGTTGCATTGGTGGTGGAAACTAACACTGATGCATTTACAGGTGTCGAGGGTCTGTTGTCCAAGCATAGCAACTACACACATCATATAATTAGATATGCATAGCAACTACACACATCATATAATTAGATATAGGAAAAATGAACATAGTATTATCATATATATATATATATATATATATATATATATATATATATATATTCCATGAAGAATAGAGAGATGAACAAGATACTAACCTCCTCCATGAAACTTTCATGTCAAGTGGCCTCCATTGGCCCATAACAAGTCTTCCCACAACTCGAGCATCTATGAGAGTTACATGAACTAGGATGGGAGCACCTATTATGTCCATGTGGCCTCTCTTGGCTAGACTTTGTTGTAGGTCTTGAAGGCCCAACCCTTCCCCCAACATCACCTGAGGGTCCCTCTTAGTGGAATAATGCTATGAATGTGCTATGTTGCACCAGTCCATGGGTCAAGGTGTATATGGATGATTGCGTTTGGCTAATGTTTTATGCTATGGGAGGATATTGGGAAGGGGGGTTAGGCCTCCACCTAAGAGGACAAGGACCTAGCAATGGGTCACGCCTATCATTTTTTCATTTTTGTGTGGGCCCGCGATCCACCCTCTGGAATTCACTAGTGTCAAATTAGTTGACATGGTGACCTAAAATAAACTCAATCCATAATTTCCTAAGGAAATACAAAGACACCTCCCTATTATTGAAGAGAGTTTTGTCAAATACCATGAACCACCTATCCGTCCAATTGTCTACAAATGGTTGGTAGGTGCATCAGTCCATACAAATGTGTTTCTTTGTCTTTGGAAATTGTGTTCTTGTTTCCAGGTTAATAAACAATGTCATCAAGTTTTGTTTAGAAATTTCCAGGTCTCTAACTCGGTTTTAATCTAGACTCATCCCAAAATAGTCAAACATTATGGTCATGTAATTAGAAATGTGTATTAACTTGCCTTCGATGTTTGTAATATAAGTAACAATGGTATCTAGGGATGTGGCTAATCAAATTCATGAAGGCTCTCAGGTGTTTCCTATGTCTTGTATAAGGGTTCTTAGTGACCTCAAGCCTGCATTAATTTCAATGTTTATGTTTCATGGTTCTAGGTTGGGGTTTGGTCTGTCTTCATGTGGTGATGTTGAGTTTGGGTTTTCTACAAGTGTGGGCTTCATGTTAATTAAGTATGTTACATTTTAATAAGGGAAAAATACAATTTATTTTTATAATTTAAAGAAATTATGAAATACAAAGACAATCAAATTCACGACATACTCTATTGGTAACAATGGACCAACCAAGGCCCTTTTCCCAAGTTAACATTACATGAACACATGCATGTTCCTAGAGCCATTTTCTCGAGTGAACATTATGGGAACACATGCATGTTCCTAGAGCATGCAAACGATACTAAGAGCATGAACACGTTCTTAAGAACACACATGTTTTATTCATAATGCCTAGTTGCCAACGTCCATGGTGGTTCAAGGAACATCGAGGCCGCAAGCTCACAAAAGCGTGCATGTTTTTTAGAATGCAAAGAGTTGTGTGTGAGTGCATTCTTGTGCACCCCACTACCACTTTTTTGACCATCATCTTCATGTGAGAACCCTTATCCTTTTAGTTTTTAGATAGTCATATTCAAAATATTTGAAATTTTTGATGTGAAAAAAATTTATAATACTCCAATTTAAGGTTATACTCCAAAACCAAATAAACAATGGTTTCAACATAAAGAATATCCACAAGTAAATCAATATCCTACAAAGAATATCCACAAGTAAATCAATATCCTACCAGTGCCTTGTCCCACAAACAAGGGGGTCTCATACACCAGTTTGGTGTTTGGCTTGGTCGTGACCTTAAAAATAGATTATTATTATTATTATTATTATTATTATATTGACCCAATTTACATTTAATCAATGTGTTGTCTAATTATTTTGTTATTTTTGAGGTCCCACATGAAGTTTTTTTTATTTGAACACATGTGGATAAGATATCTACAAGTCATTATTGATAGATATCAAAATATCAAAAACATCAAATTCACTTTAATTGTGTAGATTTCTAGTCAAAATTTATTGTAGGGACTTACACGTGAGGCTTATAAGTATATATGGCCTAAGTTAATAACTATAATTCATGGCTTCAACCTTCAAAGAACTAGGTAGGGGAGTGTATGACAGTGAAATTTACACATAATATACAAAATATTCTGACATTTATGATTCTGGGTAAAAACGTGAAGTGATCTGCATGAAAATAAATTAACACGTTGGGTAAATTTGAAATTGAAGGCCTACCCAGGGCAATCGAATTATACATAAATAATCACTCAAATCTATCGATCTAACAATTTCTTGTCTTTCAGGCAAATGTCCCTATAAAAAATGGCTAGAAAAAAATCATTTCGTAGAAGTTTAAACTACTACGGCTTTAATCAATGCTATATATATACAAAAACAGATGTCCAAAATTACCAAAGGAATGATATCAGATTTACATTTAACCAATGCCAATCGATATCCCAAATTACCTGTAATTAACTAGCACAGCCGCTAACTCGCGGCTGGTGAACGCCGAAAGACTTACGGCCAATTAAAAAAACTCTCACGTTAAAAAAAAACTAGTGAAAACACCAGGGCCATGCATGAAGAAACTGCGAACTTCCCAACCCATCACACAAATAGTGGCTAAATCCCACACAAAAAAAAAAACCTCCACATCTCATCCACGTAACCTCCACTGAAAAAGGGATGAAGAATAATTACGCCTTTCATATTACTTTCGGGTAGGGTTTGAATAGGGACGGTTGCTCACGAAAACAATTCCAAAGGAGAATCCACATGAGGTAGAAAATGAAACGAATGAAACGCCCTGACAGAATGAGGTAGAGAATGAGAAATGAAACGTGCTCATAACTGAGGCAGATAATGAAACTCGCGGACAGTTGAAGAATTCCAAAAGTTAATCATTTAAACGTGGCAATCATATGATGTTACAATAATTTCTTAATATGATTAGGTAAATGTTAAAAAGTAAACAAGTTAACGGATGCATTTATAAATGCAAAGAAGTTATCAACAATAAATTTGACTCATTGATTTTGGAGGACGACTAAGAATATGCCAACATCTTCAATACATAACTATCATATTAAAATTTAAGATTAAAAGATCATTAATTGTGCCCATCTCCAATAGATCTAAGCCTTTCAGCGTAATTAATAAGATATCGACATGAAAAACTGTCATCTTTAAAGGTGATTACATCTGATTTTGTCTAGCTCCAAAAGATCCGCCACAAATTACCCATAATCAGTTGGTATTTGGTAACTCTTTACATGGAAATGATTCCAGTTTCAAAGTACAAATCCGAGGATATTTGTGTTTACAATATTTTATAGAAAATCCTCGAACCAAACAAGATAGTGTAAGGAGTTGGGAAGTCGTTCACGACGCCGCGTGGAAGTTACTCATTGTATGTTCTGCGTTATCTTCCTCGACACGTTTCCTCTCTTTCTTCTTCTCCTTCATCCGCCGACTGAAAGCGCGGAGGCTCTGTAAGTCATGGAGAACGATAAGGGAATCGGCGCAAGCACGGGCAATGATAATGACAATATTTCTGTGGGAAACAAAGTGAAGAAGGGCGCGCAGGATGCAGCGACCAGCATGTGGGTGATTTCGCAGTATACAACAGCTTTCATAACTTCTCAGGTGATGATCATGGCAATTAATTCTTTGGCCTTTTATTATTTCATTTTAGCCTCATTGATGTTGGATTAATGGCAGGTGAAGAAATTGAGAGCCAAAGACGAGAAGGAAATGACGGAAGCAGATCTCGAAGAGGATCGAATGCAAGCAGATGCAACAGATGCAGCGGAGGCAGAGAGGAAGCGGCATGAACAGGAAGCTCTCGGCATCCGGAATTCCTGAATGTAATCATTTGGGTCATTGTTTTCTATATTTCGATGGTGTTTTCTGTTTTCTGTATTGAAATTTTCTATTTGACTTGGTGTTTTCAGAAGAACAGGCTTAGTTTTGTCCTGTATATTCTCAATGTTCGCTATATTTTCTTTGTGCTCCTCCCAATAAAGACCTGTAATATGTTACAGTCCATGTATTTATATATGAGAACCTAATTTGTTACGATCGGATGTTTATGCTTATTTTTTCACCCTCTTCTCTTCTACTGCTGCCTGAATAATTTCTCCTATTGCTAAGGAGTACTGCAATATCTTGACAGGCAAACTGGTCTGTAAATATAGTAATTTTCCTTGGGTGTGCATAATATTTTTACGGTTAGTGTAGAAATCATGCATAATTTGTAGATTAGTAGAGCCATAATCAACAGAATCGCCACACAGTATTTATGCCGGGATTCATTCTCTGTACTGATAAATTATTATCCATACTTTCTCACTGATCTATCAGCATCCATTCTGCTTCTCAACTGTTATCCATACTGCCTCTCTTATTCATTTTCGTATATTGGTATAAAATTCAGTCTCATAATTGAGAGTTCTATGTATTAGACAGCAATTCAACCAATCAATTATTCATTCTTTAATCTCATGAAAAATCATCACCGACCACTTCTAACAAAATCAATTCTATGATATATTTTCCTCCAAGATTCCAATTTATATATCTTGAGAGTTATATGTTATTGCCCAGCAATTCTATCAATTCATTTTTTTATTTTTTATTCTGATGTTATATTCACTTCTCATGGTATAGTGGAATCAAGATAACCATGCTTTTATCTTTATACCTTGAATAAATGTCATGGTATAGTTTCTCTAAGATTTCAATATTGAAATATATATTCTAATGATAGCAATACCAGGGTATATTTTCTTCAATTGATATCAATGATATATTAGTATAAAGTTCACAGTTAATTATTCATTCTTTATCCATTAATGTATGTTTTTATTTAGCATCATGGTGTTATTCATTTTTATTTTTATTTGATTTTATGATATATTGGAATGTCACAGCCTGCAATTTGCTTTAATTTTTCTTTGTGATTTGATTCTTCCCCAAGTCATTCATGCACTTAAGGTTGTGTGTCATTTCCTTGCCTCAATTGCAATGACTTGACCAACCTGTGCTTACTACAACCAAACTATGCATTTTCACTTAAAGTCTACCCATAACTTCTCCTTAAAATACAACAGTTAGATGCTCAACCAAGTCCAACACGACTTAGTTCATCCAACAAGTGGCATGCATTCAACTATAACTTTAAAACATCTCAACAGTTCCAACACTTAACCAATTCACAATAATGCAAGGAACATAAGAATCCTACTGTTATAAAGCATCTAAAGTACACAACATGAATGGGTGGCACCCAAGGAACGTGCCTAACACTTTATTGTATGAAGAATGTTTGCAAGGTCCAACAGACGAGCATCCAACAGACGAGCATGACAAACTTCCTACAACTCATTTACATACTACAATTACAAAGGAAAGCAACATACAAAACTATTAATCCAACCTCTGAAGAAAAGGGGAGTTGCAGCCTCATGCTTCCAACTCTATTACACACATACAAAAAATATGAGTCAAATAGCCTTCTTCCAAC
>SNQJ01S0092204.1:32627-43921 GCA_010110895.2 Picea sitchensis | reverse complement strand
TAGGCTCCTTCAAGGCTTGTTGGGCGTTTGGAAGTTTGAGGTACTAACAATCTATCTTGACAACATAAATCAGAATTCTATCAAAACTCATCAAGCTCCAAGCTAACTTCAAAAATCCAATCAAGCTAATTTTCTAAGCTCTAGCCAACTCAATCTTACAAAGCCAAGAAATTTGCATAACACTAAACCAAACCCAAGTCTTGGTCACTCCTTGGGTCTAGAAGATCAAAGAATCCATAAGTAGACTTGCTCAAAACCAAACCTTATTGATGAAGGAGGTCACTAATATGGAAAGGATTCAACAATAGAATATGAGGCCTCCTTAAAAAGGTCAACCCCAAAGACAAAACCCGACATGGAATCCCATGCCTCCAAATTAACCAAGGTGCCCTAATGCCTTGGCTCCTACTTTTGTTATAGACCAAGAAGAAACCCATTGGTTTTTTTCCTCGTGGAGATGCACATTGGGAGCATGAATTCCCAAGAAGTGGTTCTGGTGATGAAGGTCCTGATTACATGAACTTCCTTGATACATTGGACCCTATATATAGAATATCCTCTGAAGAGTACTTCAATGTAACCCAAGAACAACTCAAGGAAAACAATAAGGAGGTTTCTAGGAGAGTTAGGGTGGAAATATTGAACCAAATGGATGAAGATTCAAGGGAGAGGCTTAGGGAGAAGAAGTCACAAGTTTATACTAGACAAAAGAATGTGCCCCAAGCCCATCCTAGTGATCCTATAGTATCTCGACCAATACCTCATATATCATCAAATGATAAGGTTCCACCTCAACCTCCTTTTCCTAGAAATGATGATATATACTTGAACATTGACATGGATGGAATATTGGCAAAGGTGAGCATACTTGTACCCCTCATAGAGATAATAAATATCCCTTCCATGAGAAACAATGTAGAAATATTTCTAAGGGTATAAGGGGGACTTTGGGAACCTCCTATACTATTGCAATCAAACCATATTAGAAGAACCAATGAGGAATATCCCCCTTTATTTATCTCCTTGGTGTTAAATTATAAGTGGCTTCACAATTGCATGCTTGATTCTAGGGCATCAACAAATGTCATGACATTAAAGGTCATGAGACAACTAGGCTTGGAAATCACGAGACCTTATGGAAATGTTTTTGGAATTGATTCTAGAGCCATTTGGGTATATGCTTTGATAGAAGATCTAGAAGTTCACCTTGCAAGATATCTTGAAATAGTTATTGTGATGGATGTTATAGTTCTTGATGTGCTCGATATGTGTGGAATTCTCTTATCCAGGAAATGGGCTGCAACACTGGGTTGTATGGTACACATGGACTTACCTTATGCCACTATCCCAATAAGTGATGAAGATAACATTATCTTATACAATCAACCAGAAAATAGAATCCATGTGGAGTATCTTGAAAATGATTATGAATTTGACATACCTTCAGGAGGGGATTATTCTGAAGAACCCATAGACTTCCCTCTTGATTTTGACCCAAATGATCTTTGTTTTTCTTAAGATAAAAACATCATAGATATAATATGGCCTAGAAGGGAAGATTACCAAAGACAACTTGATAAATGAAAGACAAATATCTGGGTTCCATCACAATTCTGAAAAAGGGAAGTGAGACAAAGTTGCAAGAAGATGACCAAAAGAACATTGCTTTAATAATGTCCCATCCGCCTACTTTGGAGCAAGGAAGAAGTACTCAAGGCATAAAATAAGTAATTGAATCCAAAGTAAGGAAGGAATATTTTCAAGAAGGGAAACTAGTACTCATGTGGGACAAAAGAAAGGGAAAACCAAATATGCACAACGATTTTGATTGTTTATGGAAAGGCCCTTACAAGGTTGGGAAGAAACTCGTCGATGATTCCTTCTACTTATATATGCTAGAGGGAAGGAGACTAACACTACCCATTAGTGTGTCCCTTCTCAAACACCATCATAGGGAAGAGACTTGACTTCTTAGGAATACCTTAGAGTAGGTAGGTAGGTAGTTCATTTCCATCCTTGCATTTCATTTGTATATATTTGCATCATACATTCATGATAGTATAGCCTTGCATTCATCTTGCATATACATGTCATTGCATTCTCATTTCTTGTTATGCATCCATGATAGATACTTCCATTGCTTATTCTATTGTTGCTTTATCATGTATATCTTAGCTTTAGTGATTTTTTTCCTTTCCAGCATGACTTTTGATTTTATACTAACCTAGGTGGATCATATTCCCTACCTTTTACTATTGATGTGTTAGTGTTGTTAGAAGTGGTTATAGGGTACAAGTCTTAGACTACCATATATGTTGAGGTTCGCATGCACTCTACAGTGAGCACATGTCCCCATGTTGGAGCTAGATGCTACCCCCTATCACCTAGGGGTAACTACAGGAGATCAAGCCTCATGGCCTGGAATGAAGATAGTGATCTTGACCATGATGATGATGATCATGTCCACAGATAGAAGCCCAACAACCCCTCAAATGCCTCTTCTTCTCCATCGCATCTCATCACATCCAATCAAAATGGTTCTTGGGAGATGGTAGACCAATGTCATACATTAGCCCTTGATTCATATGAAGTGTCATACTTAATATATTAGGCAGGTTAATGAGGATCATTGGTTGAAGTTGGATAATGAATCATAATCTCAAGAAGTTATTCTTGCTACCTTGTTTCACCTTGGTGACTATCATTGGTGCTCTAGTCCCATGTTGTCACCCCCAAGAAATAGGGGTATTACTAGGGGATCTTAACAAGAGTAGCGTTCTATTCCCCCCCCATACTTAACACTTCCATCCTGGAGCATGTCATAGTGTACTAAACTTTAGGCATCATTCATGGTTCATTCTCTCATGAGAAGAGGGGATAAATGCCTAGAGGTTAATTACAATTGCTAGTAAAAATGATAAAGAAAGAATATTGTGAAAGAAAGAAAGGAAATGGGAAAATACAAGGACATTTAAAAGCCACAGTCCATACTTGAGCTCTAGCCTTTTCCGTGTTATCCCCAGTCCCATAAAGCAATGAATGCTAATGCTTTAAAAATTATAAAGGGGACTTGAAAATCAATGAAAGGGAAAATATAAAAGGCAAATTAAGGGGTGGAAAAATGTATCGCCTAGAAAAGGGTACCTCAAGAGAAAGTGCACCCTCTACAATGGTGGTTATAGAAATGGACCTAATGATGTCATAATCATGGAGTAAGCCCAATCCATTTCACATCTCTTACTCTTTGAAGGTTTCTTTTCTTAACTGCATACCCCCAAGAAATATCCCTCTACTTGGGTATTTTATTTCCTTATTTTGTTGGCACACCTAATAGTGTCCTTTAATAGCCCTCACATACCTAAACTTTCCAACTTACATGAAGTCTTGAGCTGATGTGAAGTTTGAAGGGGATACATGATGTGAATTGTTAATATGGATTTTGTATTAAGTAATGGCTTACTTTATATGATATAAGGACTTTTATACCTTGTGAACATTGGTCTTACTTAATTCCATAACTTTGATTGATTTGGATGCACCTAACATGGTCCTTTGAAGGATGTCCCATGCTTTCACCTAGGTCGTTTTGCATTGATTACAAGACATTGCATGTGTGATGTGGAGCACTGATTCATTTGATTGTTTTACATACTCAAGCACCGACTCTCACATCTTTTGGACCTTGGACACTAGACAATTGGGATTTCATTTGCTAGATACGGTCATGATGAAAAAATTATTGGCATAAATCCCATACTTTGGGTAGTGCACCCATTCCTTACTCAACCACTTGATGGAGAATGTTGTGCTTGGTTCAGATTGGAAACCATGTAGAGAGGATAGGTACCCTCTCTCCACCTTGACTATATCTTCTCCACCTTGGACATTGGGATTTTCATGATGAAATCATGTGGGAGGATTTGATTGAGATGATGGGGTTTTCTTGCCACTTGGAAACCACATAATGTTTTGATGTGACATGTAACTCTTACACCTTTATTTCACCTTGGATGATGACATATGGCCTTGGGAGGCCCTATTTCATCCTTTGGAGGCTTAACGTCATCACACGTGTGGCCTTATGATGGCTATTTTGCAGGATTTATCATTTGTAGAGGCTATTTGAGGGGTTGGCCCCACCTGTATTATGAATTATTGTCATTTTTATTTATTATGTGGAAAAATAGTGCTAGGGTTAACTTAAATAAATAAGGCTAGCGCTCAAACTCATTTTCATCATAACAACTCCTCACACGTGTGAAGGAACACTCTTAAAAAAAGTCCACTCTACCCTTTTCTTCTCTCTTAGATTCTATGTGCACTATTGGAGTGACATTTTGGATGGATGTTTCTCTTGTTGATGGTGGATTATTCTTGGATTAGGGTTTCCTAATGCTAATGTACCTTGCTTGTAAGTGTTTACATTATTTGTATGTGGTTTTTCTTGATATATCTTGGTGATTTTCTCTATTAGAGTGGTAATTTTGCATGTTATATTGATATTTCTGAAATATTGAAACCCTAAGTGGAAGGATTAAGAGTGGTTATCCCCTTCCCTTGTTGTTTTCACCTTGACTTTTTGAAGCATTTAATATTTTCTCTAAGGGTTAGGAGTGTCTACCCCCTTATGGTTTATCTTATCTAGGTTTTGATTCTAGGGGTTAGGAGTGGTTATCCCCTAGTTTCAAGACCTAGTTCAATTCATCATCTTTGCTAGACTCACTAGAGAAAGTGGGATGACACCTAGGGTTTATGAGTGGATAAACCCTAGTTGTTTATTCCTTTGATATTTGACCTAGTTCTATAAAGGGAAATATCTAGGGATCAAATCTCCACCTTCCATTTTGCTTGGCCTCCTTTATCTTGAATCCATTTTCCCTAGAAAAGGTAGAAGACATTGGTCTTATTCATTGTGATTCTCTATACTCTCAACAACTCTCAAAACCCTCACTTGATCTAGATTTATTACATCATTGGTATTCTAATTGTTCCTCAACTCTTTACTTAATAATTGAATAACTTGTTGTCATCATAAAGTGAATTCTACATCCATTAGGGATACTATTTATTGCTACAAACTTACTTAATATTATGGAAAAACTTATGGTTTATGGTTTACATTGTCCAACTTTCATAAGGGAAATGAAAGGGTTGTTAAGAGACTAAATCCATCCATGTTGTTTGAGAAGAATACCTTATAATTCAACAATGATAGTGCAAGACATGTCTAAGTCCTAGGAGAGGCCACTCCTTCAAACCACCAAGTGATTAACTTCTCTTTGTCTTAGGAAGATGATAGTATGCAAATGCCCAAGACTTATTTTCTCTTAAAATGTGTCACATTTAGAAATTATCGTGACATGCTTCCCTAAACTTAATTTTAGGGTGTTCACCACCTATAAAGAGATAGTATGTCATGTCATATTGTATGGATCATTCTACAACCAACTTGACTTAACAATTATGAAAACATTTTTATTTATGGGACACACATACCACACTATTTTCGGAATTGAACCCTAGTTGGGTGAATACCAATGTCCTTTCTTGACCAACCAGTGAAACCATTGGTGGTCCTAAATGTGTATAAATTAAATAACAAAGTTATCTTAATTGAATTAAAAGGGTTTTGAATCTCTTACCCAAACCCAAGGGTGAATATGGCTAGGTTTATTAGTGGGAGGATGTCATTACATGAATTGCCTCCTTTATGATGGGGTAATGAAAGTAAAATTCCTCAATCCAATGGAAATGGCATGAGGTTGTGAAGAAATAATTAGAGCATGTCAACCAATGGTCATAATCCATCCCCTTTGATGAGAAAATAAAAACTAGTGCCAATAAACCTTAAGACTTTCTAAAAGTTGACAAATAATGTCAACAATGGGAGGCTCACTTGTCAACTTATAAGGAACATTAAAGAATGCATGAGAAACTGCTACTTTTGGATGCTTTGGCAATGGTATTGATGGAGATGGTCGAGGATGAGTTATTGAAATTGGTTGAATTTTCATGAAAATGTAATAAAGCACATAAGATTTTGTTGGTTCATAATTACTCCTCGTATATACAAATCCATCGAAAAAAAATTATTAGGGTATTGAGCTAAAAAAATAATAATTAAGGACATATGTAAGCCTGGGGACCTTAAAATCATTAAAAATTGGAGATCAATTACCTTGTTGAATATTTTCCCCTACAAATGTTTTCCAAGGCCTTAGACATGTGCACCAAGTAACTCTTACCTAAGATCGTTTTCCCATAATAGAGGATTTTCATTAGAGGATGTTACCTAATATCATTTACCCATAATAGAGGAGTTTAATTAGAGGTTGTTTGATTCTAGATATTGTGATAACATTGTTGGAGGGTATTGAATAGGAAATATGTCTCAAATTCACTAATATTGACTTTGAAACTTTGTATGATAAGTTTGAGTGTCTCTTCATTTTGGGCATGATCAAGACCCTAGGTTTTGGTAAATTATACCTCAATGCATATGAGATATTCCTATCCATAAACAAATGTAAATCAAAGGACATGGGGATTTTTAGGTCCCTCTAGCAAGGTCACCCATTGTCCCTAGATATTTATATCATTTTTCTCCCACAATAGGGAGCTAGAAAAATAGTGCATGACCAATTTGTATAATGACGCAACCTTCCTCGCTCCTCGGAGAACGGTCACAATCACCAGGACCTTCTCTAACCTCGGCCCGAAGAACGTGAATGCTCTTCAAATTCCCGGTCGGGAATTCTTCACCCACAGTAGTCTCCTCCCACGATCTCCCCTTCACTTCTCGGGAAATCGGGTTTCGGGATTTCGTGAAACTCGCTGACATGTTTTCATGCGAATCAAAACCCCGAGCCCCGATGGGTCAAAGGGTCAACGATTCCTCTTCCGTCGGGGATTTCCCTATCGGGAAATCGGCACATACGAGGTTGCAATTCACTCGCCCCACAAATCACCGAACCTCGAACTCCGATGCACACGTGCGTCAATTCCACGCCACGTCACCTCCTCTCTCCACTCTATCGGGAATCGCGGGATTGCAATTTCCCCAATCGCAATTCCTTTGCACAATAAAACACCGAATGCCGAATCCCGACCTCCCAAGATCTCATGCCACCTGTCCCTTTGATAATCGACGGCTCCGATTAAATCGGGAAATCGCAAATCGCGATTTCAACCACTATGAAACTCTCGCCTCCGGGAAACCCGATATGCCGAATCCCGATGGCTCTTGGTCCTCCGTGCACCCAAGGGATAAACCTCGTGTCACTTCTTCCCGAATCTGACGTTCAACGGGATTTCGCGAATCTCCTCAGCGAACTATGGCCGTCGATTTTCCTCCTTGAGGATTTCTCCTACTCCAAAGCTCTGTCCTGCTCGAGCCTCTCCTGGATCTGTCTCCACAGTGTTCACGAAGGAACTATCCCTCCTGAGCTTAATTTCTCCCACTCCTTCAGAGGAATGTTTGTGCACTCCTTGAGCTCGACCCAACAGCTCTCGAAGTGTTGAGTTCTTCGGACCCTGTGCGCTTGCAGCCACAACAGTCTCTACTCGCTCCTGCTCAGGTTAGCTACTGAGACTCCGAATTTAGTCTGTGCTTCTCCTGCACGGCTCTATTAAACCCAAATCAACTTCTGGGTGAACGAGAATAAGAGTTTAACTGTTGAGCCTCATCAACGCACTCTATGCGGATGAATTCGACTGCACTCTATGTAGGAATCTCTGGGCTCAAACAGAGAAACAATTGAAACTCATTCTCTTCTTTCACAGACTTCAGCCAAACCTCTGAAATCACATGCACAGCATATTCAAAAGCAAATGCATACAAGGAAAAGAAACATTCATGAGCACAATACCGACACAGAGGAAACAACACAAACAATGAAATTGAATCACAGACTCTCTTCTATTAATTCAATCTGTACATGGGTGCTCTACACAAGTTCTCTGCTCTACTCTTCTCTTCTGAATGCTTGATCCTCCATAATGTTACAATGTACAAAGGAGGGTGCCTATATTCCGTTTACCCTCTCGAATTCTACAACTATCAAATCTACAATTAATTCCTATCTAACAACATTAAATCTATTAAATGCCTTCCTATCTACGAAGGATGAGAGTTTATCTGCTCAAGGTCCATTTACAATATACAAAGTGTGCTTCATTAACTCTTCACATTAATTTTTGGCGCAACCATATCAAGAGGTTTCAAAATTTGGTGCTGGCGCTATCCCGCCGTCTTTTCTGCTCCATGCGCTAGCTCGCTTGATGGGTGAGCGATGCTCCTGCATCATACTCCTTGGCTCGAAAATTTTCATGGGTTCCTGTCCATGAGCTCCTTCACAGTCTGTCCATGCTTTTGGATAACTGCTTCTGTCTCCCAGCTAGCATCCTCCACTGGGTGTTTCTTCCATTTCACCAGGTACTCAAAATACTGCTTCCGCCTGGTTTTCCTTCCCACTCGCTTGTCCAGTATACACTCCATCTGTGGCTTTTCTGCAACTGGTAATTTCTTTTGCCACTGGACCACTGGTTCCTCAGTTCCAACCTCTGCTTATCCAGCCCTGTATGGGTATAAATCCGAAACATTAAAAATCGGAGATATCTCGATGTCATCTGGCAACTCAATTTCATATGCATTCTCCCCGAATTTCTTCAGGACTCTGCACGGTCCGATTTTCTTCATCTTGAGCTTGTTATATGTTCCCCTTGGGAACCTTTCTTTCCTCAAGTGCGCCAGAACCAAATCACCAACTTCGAATTGAAGTTGTCTTCTCTGCTAATCGGCTCTGCGCTTATATTCCTGGTTTGATTTCATCAGTCGTTGCTTCACTTGACTGTGAAGTTCCTGCATCGCCTCAGCAAATTCCTCCACGCTAGCACTACTAGTTCCAGCCTGTTCTGACTCCCTGAGTTCAGAAACTCCCCTTGGCTGTGTTCCATACAAAATCTAGAATGGGCTTTTGCCTGTACTCCGATTCACCGAATCGTTGTACGCGAACTCTGTCTGTGGCAATATATGGTCCCAACTGTTGCGGTGCTCTGTCACCAAGCTTCTCAGTAAGTCTCCAAGACTTCTGTTGACCACTTCTGTTTTCCCATCCATTTGCGGATGATAAGCCGAACTAAAAGCTAAGTTAGTTCCTAGCTTTTTCCACAGCGTCCTCCAACAATGACCTATGAATTTCGTATCCCGATCCGAGACTATGCTTCTTGGCAATCCATGTAGTCTGACGATTTCTCTGAAAAACAAATTCGCGATGTGGATCGCATCGTTGGTCTTATGACACGGAATAAAATGTGCCATCTTGGAAAACCTGTCCACCACCACAAAGATGGAATCAACACCTATCTGTGTTCTCGACAATCCTTACACAAAGTCCATGCTAATTGCCTCCCATGGTCTCTCGGGTATGGGCAATGGCTGATAAAATCCTGCATTCTTCTTTCGGCCCTTTGAATGCTGACAAACTCTATACCTGTCAACAAACCTTTTTACATCTGCTCGCATGCCCGGCCAATAATACGATTCGCTCAATTTTGCGAATGTTTTGTCATGTCCGAAATGACCTGCCAATCCGCCACTATGCTTTTCCTTCACTAAATTCTCCCTCATGGAGCAATTCGGAATACATAACTGATTGCCCCTAAACAACAATCCACCCTGGATCATATAATCTATCCAAGGACTTCGATCCCTGAGAACTGGGTTCTCGGTCACTTCATAAGCTTCCCTGAAGTCTGCATCTCCAGCATACATGTCCCTTAGGTTTTCAAAACCCAAAGTTTTGACTGTGAACTCCTGCAACAGCAAACATTTCCTGCTCAAAGCATCAGCCACTTTGTTAGCAGTGCCTGAAATGTGTTTGATCACAAATGTAAAATTTTGCATGTACTCTACCCATTTTGCATGCTTCTGGTTCAACTTCTCTTGTTGACTCACAAACTGCAACGCATGATTGTCACTGTACAGAACAAATTCTTTGGGTATCAAGTAATGCCTCCACTTCTTCAATGCTTGTATGATGGCATAAAACTCTTTATCATATGTGGAGTATTTCAGCTTCGCTTCATCTGGCTTCTTGCTGAAATATGCAACTGGCCTGTCATCCTGACTTAAGACCCCTCCTACGGCATATCCGCTCGCATCACATTTCACTTGAAATGTCTTCTGAAAATCAGGCAACACCAAAATTGGTCTCTCTGTGATCTTCCGCTTCAACAGATTGAAGCTCCTCTCAACCTCTGCTGTCCAATGAAAAACTTTATGTCATTTTTTCACGGTGTCCATCATTGTTGCGCTAATTCCACTAAAATTCCTAATGAATTTCCTGTAGAAACTAGCCAAACCATGGAAACTCCTCACCTCGAAAACATTCCTCGGTGATGGCCAATTCTTGATCACTTCCACTTTCTCAGGATCCATCTTCAATTCATTCGCCGATATGACAAGACCCAAATAAATGAGCTCTATCTTCATGAAGGAACATTTCTTCATGTTGACTAACAGCTTCTCCTGTTGTAGTCTTCTCATCACAATAGCCAAATGCCTCAAATGTTCAGCCTTGGTCATGCTGAAAATCAGTATATCGTCCAGATATACGACAACAAAATTTCCGATGAATTCCCTTAGGACTTCATTCATCAGTCTCATAAAAGTGCTCGTCGCATTTGTCAAACCAAACGGCATGACCAGCCATTCGTACAACCCTTCATTTGTCTTGAATGTTGTCTTCCATTCATCACCCTCTCTCATGCGAATATGATGATATCCACTCTTCAGATCAATCTTCGAAAAGTAACTTGCCCCACTCAGGCAATCCATCAGATCATCCATTCTCGGCAGTGGAAATCTGTACCTGATGGTGATTTTTTTTATCGCTCTGGAGTCTGTACACATTCTCCAGCCTCCATCCTTCTTCGGACTTAGTACTGTCGGAATAGCACATGGACTCAGACTTTCTCTGACCAGTCCTTTGTCCAGCAGATCCTGTACCTGTCTTTTGACCTCCTCATTTTCCTGCGGCGTCAACCTGTACACTGCTTTATTCGGCAGACTTGCTCCCGGTATGAGGTCAATATGGTGACTCACTCTTCTCATTGGTGGCAATGAACGAGGTAGTTCGTCCACGATGATATCAGCGAACTCTCCCAGTAGTTCCTGAATCTCATCTGGTAAGTCATCCACTCTTGTGCTTGTCAGGACAATTCTCGGCTTCCTGACAACAAAGAATTGTGGATCTTCATTCTTCTCCATCTCTGTGAGAAGTTCCTTCCCACTC
>SNQJ01S0092203.1:9858-22285 GCA_010110895.2 Picea sitchensis | reverse complement strand
TGACCTTCCTTGAAGAAGGACATAACCACAAGAGGGATAAGTCCCATATGCAGTGATGATAAAGTAATAGGTTCACCATGTGATATGAAGGAATGAGTAATGCTACCTTGCAAACCCTCCTTTACCCTTGTTTGATTGGTTTGAGTTTTGGTTGTTTTAGTAAGGGGTAATGTTTTAAAGTTAATTATTAAATATTATTGTCACATGTTTAAATTCCAAATTTAAACATGTGACTTTTAAGATAACTTAAACTAGCCCTAACCCTAACCTAAACACTATATAATAAACCCCCCCCCTCGCACCTTTTCTCTTACCTTTCATCTATCATCCTAGTATGCTAGTGTTGATCTCTTGTGTTGTAGCTGCGGCCTCTTTGTGTGTGTGAGAGCAGCCTCTTGTTGTCTGCTACAGTTGCGGTCTCTTTGTGTGTGTGAGAGCAGCCTCTTGTTGTCTGCTACAGCTGCGGCCCCTTTGAGTGTGTGAGAGCGGCCTCTTCTATGTTCTGTTGCAGATTTTTGTGGTAAGGCTGTGGCTTCCTTTGTGGCTGAAGTACTAGGGTGAAACCCTCTCCATTTTCTGCTGTGAATGAACTCTAGGGTGCGGCCCTCTTCTGCTGTGTTGTGTGGAGTGCGTACTGGCTGCAACCTCTCCTCTTCCTTGGAGTGTGTACAGGTGTGGCCTCCCTTGAAGTTTGTTGTACTAGTGCGGCCTCCCTTGAGTTTGTTGTGTGTGGGAGTGGCCTCTTGGTTCCTGCTATAGCTGCGGCCTCTTGGAAAATTGATGAAGGGATAGCCGCGGCCTTCCTTCACTTGCTGTGTATACCTACAAGTTGCCTCCTCTCCTTTGCTATGGTTGAGCTTCTAACTGCGGTTTCCTCTAGACCAGATCCGACCTCCTCCAGTATAGCAACGTCCTTCCTTTTGATCACTGTTTGAGGTGTGGCTCACTGTGTGTTTACTGCTGGTATCTTAAGGGTTTTTATGTCTACTGTGCGGCCCCTTTTGCTAAGGCAATTTCTTGTGGGTGCCATCTACTGAAGACTTAGTTTCTTCACTGATGTAACAAGGGTTTACACACAGTTCAGTTTTGTAGATCTAAAGGTCTCTTGGGTAAGGGTTTTACTGTGTGAGGGTTTGGCCTTTTATTTACCTTGGTTAGGTTTGAGGTTTTATCCYTGTGGCCTTTGTGCTTGGTGGCAAGAAAGTTCCTTCAGTCTTTGGCATAGAGATCCACTTTTGATCCATGAACTGAACCTTTGTCTGAGCATACCTAACAGGATCTATACCTATTGAGGTTACTGTGCTACCTTCAGAGGTAAGGTTGCTGTACCAGGTATGTCCCTTACTCATCTGGATTCGATTCTGCTTCAGAATTGTTTAAATTAGCATGCATTGTGTAGATCTAAAGATATATATGTTGTGAAATGATTAGGCGGACTTATTAGATCTGAAATCTGTGTTTTGGCATGTAGATCTATTGTATATCTCAGATTTGGTTACTGTTACATTAGATTAGAATACTGTCTCATTAGATCTGAGTTTATATTCATAAGTGATCAGATTTTTCTTCTTAAGCTGTTGTTGTCCTTCATAGATCTACTTTCTATGTGTCCTATCTCTGATTGAGTAACAGATCTATTTGCTTTAATCATTGAAATTTAAAAGAGACTACTGTTCTGCAAATTTACCCTAAATCTAACACTAACATCTTTGTGCAATAACTATTCTTTGTAATCTTTGTAATCATATTGTAACAAAACACCCTTTAACTTAGTTGACTCCTTGCCCAACCTTTAGGCACTAGTCTTAGTTGACCTAGGGAAAGGGTTGCTTGACATAACCTTGCATCTTGCATTGCTGCTTTTGCATCATAGGTTAGACTCCCCCAAAACTTAACTAATTAAAACCAACTCCAAGAACTTAAACTCTAAATCCTATTTAGAAACTAGGGTCTACCCCCCTTGGCTTCCCTAGGAGTAAGCCTAGACGGAAGAGGTTCAAGCCAAAGTGACAGCGTGGGCTTGAACCTAGGCATTGTGCCTCCAAGGACACACTAAGTGAGTAGGACTTGGCTCACATTTGCAACTGTGTATAAGGACAGCAACATCTTTGGCGTCGTTGTCGGGGATAAGTCATTTATCCTTGGTCAAAATGACTTAACTAATTTTTTAAGAATTAAACAATAAAACTTTAATCCATAAATTTTTTTGAACTTGCATTGGTTGTTTGCCTCCTTTCCAAGTGGCAACTCCATTGAACAAATCTATCAAGTATACTACAAGGAGCAATCCTTGTGGACTGCTTGAAATTCTTGGAGAAGAAGCACTCATTAATGTCCAATTCTTGTTCCAACTTAATAAATTAACTTTTGTTTCCTTCTTGTTTTTGCTTTGTTTGATGCTCTGGTTTGTTTGATAAACTTGGTCATCTGGTGACTCCACTTTAAAATAATTTGACGAAGTATTTTTCAAGAAGGAATTCACAGCTTGTTTTGATTCATCCTTGGACTTGGAAAGGCTTTTGAATGAAGCTAGCTAGTCTTTCTTCTTGTTGGATCCTTAGTAATCTTTTGGGTCCCATATTTCTTTTAAAATGAACGAACTCACGAAACCTTTTGATTTTCAGAAATAGTTGGTTATCCTAATGATATACCTGAAGATGTTGACAATGTGCTTGAATTTCATGAGGGTGGTGATGCTTGTGCTCATGTCGAGGCCTTTTGGAAATTAATTGATGGTTGGGATGATTCACCTATTTGTGAGGATGCCCTTATGTTCTTGTTTTCTTGGACTCTTGTGGAGGGCCAGGGAAGTGCTTGTAATTGGTTTCTTCTTCATGAAGAAAAAGAGATCAAGACTATACGGGATTTTATGCATAACTTTTTGGAAAGATTTGGGGATGATCAGGATGAAGTTTATGATGAATTGGTTGATGATTTTATGGAAAAATGGAGGAGGAAGAATCTTCTAAATATTAAAACAACTAATTCAGACATAGAGGTTGATACTCTACCAGATCCCATTGAGGAGCTTAAAGAAATAATTCAAAACATGCAATTTCCCATGAAGAACAATGTGAAGCCATGAATGAACAATTTGTGGCCATGGAAGAACAATTAGGAATCACGGAAGCTGACTCTACAAAAACTTATATTGAATGTCCGAACCCCCTTGAAATTAAGCTTGATAGTGAAAAAGATGAGGAAGTTCATGGGGAAATTCCGGATAAATCCCTGGATGAGTCAGTCATTTATTTGGAGGAAGTAAAGGAATTTGAATTTGAAGTTGTTGAATATCCGGATAATTTGATTCCCCACCCTCCTCCCGAGGAACCAATCTTTGCGAAGGATAACTTTGAAAACCTTGAGGAAGACAATAGGGTGGTTCCTGTGATATGTTCTTTTTCAACCTCTCAACCAATAGATAAATTAATGCAGGATTATGAGGAAATGGAGGGCAAATTCAGTTTGTCAATGTCATATCATTATGAGTATTGGTTGTCTTTCTACCTTGACAGTCATGAGCAACAAAGTATTCAAAGTTTACATGGCTTGTCATATTCCGGTGTTTGGTTGAAGGGAAGAAGGAGCATGATTCTTGGTTGGTTATTTCTAGAGAAAAATTCTAAGTTAATAAAACTTGGGAAGGGGTCTTCTGTGAGTCATCTTGGACAAGGATGTTTAAGACAATTTTGGCTTCATTCCATCCAATGCATGGACGGTTGTAACGTATCTCTAACCCTCCCCTTGTATTCAATTTTGTATTATCTCAATTTATTATGTCATTGTGTACTTAGAAATTTTTCTGTATCATAGATTTCATTTTGTAAAATTATAGATGTTGTACTTTAGTCGTTTCATTATGTAGATGTTGTATATAGCATTTATTTATTTCATTATGTATATATGTATTCTTATGTTGGTTATTGGTGAGCACTCTGTTTTGTAGGTGTTGGATTCTCGTATGCTCTCTGTCTCATGTGAGAAGATCGAACACACGTCCCCATGTGGAGCTAGATGTTGACCGCCTCTGCAACTAGGGGGTCAACTCCATGTGCCATGAAGAGATGCATCATCAGATGCTCATTTGTCGAAGACTATTTGGTTCTACAGGGCATTTTTGGCCCCAACACTTCTTTTTGAAACTAGAATTTCCGCATCTCTGCGTGGGTTAGTAATGTAATAGGTCTGCATGGCTCATAGTTAGGTCAGTGACCTTGGGATCGGTTCATTGGGAGAGTTCCTTTCACCGAGTGTTTTTTATCCTCAGGTTATCAATTGGGTTTTTCAGCCTTATTGATTTCCCTTGAGTTTTTCCCCCACACTTGCAATAATTCCTCCAAAGTGGTGAATGGCGTTCTAATGGGTTTATCCTATGGTAACTATTGTTTAGGGATGATGTAAATGATCATGCAAGACATCTTAGAAAGTTTTGCGGAATTCCATCGAGTCGAGATTAGTTTTTTTTAATTAATTAATTTTTAATTAAATTTCCCTAGGTTTGGAGGTTTAATTATTTAATTAATTAATTATTTTTGAGCAAAAATTGTAAAAACTAGGTCCTAGGATTTTTGATAGGGGTATTTGTGCTCAAAAGAAATGGAAAGACACCCCCTACACCCATGGACCAAGTTTCAACTCAGTGGGACAACTTTTGCTATGGGTTTGTCCACCCAAAGTGTCAGTCAGTCAAAAACAACAATTTTAATTGCTAAGTTCAAACATGGCAAAAATGTAATTTTTGTAATAATGAGTTAAAAGGGTGATGTAAAGATGGATAAAGGTGAGAGAGATTTTTCCTAGCCTTTCCTAACCTTTCCTAACCTTTGCCAACCCTCACATCACCCCCTCACCTAGCCATTAAGCAAAAACGTCACTTTTCCTAGGGTGGTGTGCCTCCCTTTTAGAAAGTCTCCAAAAAGTGAAAAAATAATGAAAAAATTAAGGGGAGACTTATTATATCCCTTGGCACGCATTTCCTAGCCTCCCACTTACTTTTTTGCTTAATCCCAACACAAACCCACCCATCCACCTCATGGATCCACCTCTCAAACCCTAGATGGTGCATCCTACCCTTGGGATTCTAGCTTGTGCTTGGTCGTGGACACTTGGCATTGATCCAAGAGGGGTGAGTTTGTCTCTCCAAGTATAAATAGAACCCCTCTCACCCTCATTTCTTTACCATATCTTGAGCTATTGTTATGCTACTTGATTTTCCACTCTCTCTCTCTCTTTCTTGTCCATCTTTCCATTCTTTGGCTCTTAGGGTTTTGAAGTAAGTATTTCTCCAAGATCCATTTTTGAGTAATAAAGGAGAAACTTTGTAGGATTATTGGAAGAGCAACAAGTATTTTTGTTCTTGCTACACATGAAGTAATGTTGTTTTGATTTGGCATGATGTTTGGATAGATTAGATCTTGGGTAAAGTGTTACTTGGGTAGATTTAACAACAAGTATTCTTGTAGATCTATATGTGTGGGTTTGCTAGATAGGGTGCAAGTATTTCATCTTATTAGCATATTCAATCATATTATCTTCTTGTATGCATAGATCTTGTCAAGTTTTTGCAGGTTTGGCTTCAAGGGTTTTATTGGGAATGCCTCAAGGAAGAGTCCTCCCTTAAAGCACACAGAAACTCCTCTTTTTTCTCTCTTTTACTCATTCTTTCATTGTTGTTCATCCATATATATTTTAGCTAGCCTAACATAGTAGATTGGTCACATTAAATCATATTTTATCATAGTTTTTCAAGGAGAAAAATTTCTGCCCTAAAAACAGAATTTTTTCTTCACATTGTTGGTTGTGTGTAGATTTTCCAGCAAGCATAGCTTGCTGGTTTGCAGCAGTTTGAGGGGGTTAAGTTGCCCTAAAATAGCCACACAACACTCAAAGACCCTTCTCTTCAAGTGGGTAACAAATCTCAACCTCTACTTTTCATTTTCTAGCTAATTTCTCATTATTTCTTCACTTTCTAGTAAGTCTTTGCTTGCTCATAGCTTGGGAGGGGAATTGGTATGGCCTACCTCCCAAGTGTGATCTTAGGGTAGCTTAGGGTAAGTGCAAATTTCTTTTTTTTTTTTAATTTTTAGCATTTTTTAAGCTAGAACGTGGGATTAGCTAGTGACTTGTTGATAGGTGTTTAGTTGCTTGCTTCTCCTTTCTTTTTCTCTCAAGTAATCTCTAAATTGCCTACACCTTGGGAGAGAAATACCCAAAATCGTAAGGCTAGGATAAGTGATGTGTTTTGATCTTCTAAATGCTTCAATGGTTTAAAATATTCTAGATCTAGATCTCACACACTTTAATCCATAGCTTAAGCCCTTGGGGCATAATCAACTTTCTTAGATCTAGTTGCATGGTGTAATCCATCTTAGGATCTATCTTATTTACTTGCTTTAATCCAACACACTAAATGATCTATGCTTTAATGGTTTAGCAAGTGATTTTCTTTTCATGTTATAACATCTTAAGGCCACTTGCCATCACACTTAAGTAAATAATTGTTGGATAAGTTGATAGTGTAGGTACACTTCTAATCTTTCAAGCTTCTCTTACACACTTAATGCTTTGATCCTAATGCTTTAAACAAACACAAGATAAGTGGTATAAGCTTGAGTTCTTCTTTCTTTCATTCTTTGGCAAGTTGTTCTTGCCCTTGTGCTTTAATATTCTTTAACAAGCTTTCTCATGTTGATGGTTTAATCATGGTGGCAAACTAAATTGTTATTTCAGTTTGCTTTTACTTGCTATACATGTGTTAAATGCTTCATTCTCATGCTTGAATAACACACTTAACAAGCTGCAGTAGGTTTCGGTTTTGTCATTTATTCATCATTTTAAGACATCATTAAGTCACTAAAATACTTAAGAATATACCTAAAAGTCTAACCAATTGATATACCAACTTAACAGACTTAATAGGGTATCTTAAACCACCATCTAAAACGGGGATTGAGGAGGGCAACGGAAGGTGCTAGATCGGGGACGGTCTCACGACGCACGGCGTCCTTTCCATAAAAACTCAATCTTTCGGGCTAACCTATGAAGCTAGGGTATGCCTCGTTGCCTCACTTCTTGAGCATCCAACAGTTATTTGGCAATCAGGGGAGGAGGTTTTTGGTGAAACACTTAATAAGGGTAATTAAAATCTTGCAATCTTAAGGAACCCTTAACTCACTAAGTAATCAAACCTTGGCTTAATCTAATACATCTTAAGGTTTAAACACTTGTAACTCAATCTTTCAATCTCGTAATACAAGTAATGCTTTGTGGGTAAAATCAACTAAGTGATTTAATCATTGTGGAACACTTGTGCTTTAAATTTATAAATCTTCGAAGTGTCCTTGTGAATCTGCATTGTGTTGATGTTGCCATTGAGGGGCAGTCCAATAGAGTAAGTGCTATTGGGGCATGCTTGGCTTTGATGTGTTGTTGATGCTCTTTCCTTGATCTTTTTTAATTCATGCACATCTAAACAAAACGTGGTTAGCTTGTTGTGTTGTATCTTTGTATCTTTAGCATTCTTTATTGTAAGTACTTGTATCTAGCCTCTTTGTGAAATAACTATTCTTTGTAATCTTTGTAATCATATTGTAACGAAACACCCTTTAACTTAGTTGACCCCTTGCCCAACCTTTAGGCACTAGTCTTAGTTGACCTAGGGAAAGGGCTGCTTGACATAACCTTGTATCTTTCATTGTTTCTTTTGCATCATAGGTTAGACTCCCCCAAAACTTAACTAATTAAAACCAACTCCTAGAACTTAAACTCTAAATCCTATCTAGAAACTAGGGTCTACCCCCCTTGGCTTCCCTAGGAGTAAGCCTAGACGGAAGAGGTTCAAGCCAAAGTGACAGCGTGGGCTTTGAACCTAGGCATTGTGCCTCCAAGGAAACACTAAGTGAGCAGGACTTGGCTCACGTTTGCAAGTGTGTATAAGGACGGCAACACTACCTTTAACCTTGCATTTGCCTTTGCCTTGCCTTTGTAGTTGCTCCCTCCTCTTAAGATAGCCACCCACAAAGAGATAGTGTGCCCCTCTCCTCAAGTGCACCCCCTCCTCAAGCAAAAACTCCAAATGGTGCGCCCTCCTTCACACTTGCGCCCTCTACTCATAAGAATGCGCCAAAGTGAATGAAAGAGGCCTCTCCTCAAGATAGGAGACTCTCCATGGCTAGATGCGCCCACCAAGACTCTAGAGTGCGCCCTCCTCTAGCATGTGCACCCCTCCTCCTAGAAGCTTGCGCCCTCACTCATAAAGACTCCTTCTATAGCTCTAGAGCAAGCCTCAACCATATGAGTGATCCTCCAACCAATGGATGAAGCCTCCTCTAATAGAAGTGTGCCCTCCTCACAAGATTGGGCCCCTCCTCTAGTAAATGCGCCTTCCACCACAAGTATGCGCCCTCCTCCTCGAAATGGCTAAGACTCCATGGAAGATCTCTCCAAGCAAGCTCCACTCAAGCAATGGCTTCCTCCTCAAACCCTCAAGCTTGTGTGCCCTCCTCTTCTCAAGAAATGCGCCCAAGTGCTCATTTTCTTCTCCTCTCCTCTCAAGTGAAGAATGAGTCTCATAAATGCCCTATTCCCTCCTTTAGCCTCCTTTGGCCAAACCCTATTAGATCAATGGCCTAGATCCAATCTAGCCAAGTCTAATCAATGGGTGAGATTCAATCCCTAAATCTCACTTAGGAAACCCACTTTTCTTAGTTTGTTTTATGTCTATTAATTCACCCACAAAGTGAATTAATTGTCACTTTAATGAATTAAGCGACATTTCACTTTTGACTTAAATCTCCTAAGTCAAAGTGAAACTAGAATCATAAAGTAAAGTAACAAGGGTAATAGTCTCCCCCTTTGTGTTTAGATACTCACAAACACAAGGGGACCACTTTTCAAGGTACCCAAATCTCAACATAAAACCCTAATTTTACATGGACGTCACCCCTTTAGGGGGCATTTTGCCACTTGGGACAAGTCGTTGGTGTTGGAGAAGCTATGGTAGGCCTCCAAAGGCGACATGTCAAGCATTTATGCAATCTCCTCATGGCCAAGGCCTCATCCTCAAAACGTCCATGTGTCAATGAGTGGCAACACCACCACCAAACCCTAGCCCCCAAGTATGATGTCAAGCTCAAAAAAAGGAAGTTTTTCCCTTCCTAGTCAAAGCATTTGGCATGTGAGGGATGGGCTAGGTCTCCCACATCATCTTCGAGGTCTTCAATTCTTCATCTCTGTGATCCAGCATGTGAACCCTTGGCATCCAACCTGTGGGCTTGTAGCCCCATGGAAGCCCAAGCTAGGCTTGTTCTCCCAAAATTGTTGACCAACTAGGTCCTGCAAAGAAAAATGAGCATGCCCTCCAAGGATCTCAAGTCATAACATCATGATAAGTGAATCCAGTCAATTAATAAGCCACCTAAGCATGTGCATCAAAAATCACTATATCAAACAATTAATTGCTCAAAGACACTATGCAACTTGTCAAGCTTAAATATGGGAGGGTTGAAGAGGTGTCCTATTGGGTAGATCTTGTCCCTAGGTCAAGGAGAGTTTCCAAGAGATCCCTCTCTAAGTCATGTAAAGCGGGTGAAGTGGTTGGGGTCAAGACTCAATGGGCATAGGGCTCATGACATATAAGGGGTCGTAGTGTCTCATTCATGGATGCCTTTGTAGAGGGTGTGGTACCTTTGTCCGCAATGCACTTTTTTCCAAGCCCATTATTTGCCTTTCTTTTATTCTTTCATCATTCTAAGGAAAGGTTGAAGGTCACTGTCCTGGTTTAGTGACCAGATAATGGCAATGTCACCCACAAATACCTAGTTGAAATGAGAAGGTTGGCTCGTGATGAGACCCCCTTTCCCTCAGCCATGCAACTAAGAGCCATTACCCTAGTTTGGTGACCAAATGATGGCAATGTCATACCACTAGATATTCATGGATGTGATAGGTCGGCTCGTGATGAGACCTCCCATCCTTCAACTAACCTTTTAAGCATTCTTTATTATTTTGTGGGTCCCCTTTACTCAAAGATAAGCGTTTCACTGCTTTCTTGGGTGATCCATGGGCGAAGCATCTGGAAGGTTCATACAAGGCTTTTATCTTTTACCCAACATCAATCTCGTTGGGCCTTCAGCCCCTTCTTGGGTCAATAAACCCTAAAATCCCAAGAGATAAGGAAATGGAGGGGAATAATGATGGAAAGTGGTAAGTATGGTTGGGAACGGTACGATGGCTCTTTAAGGGAGTTTCTAGTAGCAAACCCATCCCCAAGGAAAACCACTTACTAGGGCACAACGTCAACCACCAAGGTGAAGCAGGGAAAAAGGCATAATGTCCAAGCATATATCATGAAATCTAGAGCAATCTAAGATACAACATACTCAAATGGCTTAAATATTGAAATGATGCTCACCATAGCACTGACTTGTACCTCATGGAGCAAGGCCCACTGCCTTCCGAAAGCCAGTTGATGTGGTGGATGCCATCTGGAAAACTGTGACCATCCGTGGTGGTGAGAGGGGTTTCCAACTCCCCAAAAGGGTAATGCTGGCCATGTAGACTTCTCAACACTCAATATCTGCAACCTAAGGGCCTTGAGACATAATTGTTGATTTTTTAATAAGCTAGGTTAAGCATGAAGTTCATTCTTATTTTCTCATTTAACCATAACCATAAATATTGCAGCAACCAAGATCACAAGAAGAAGCACCATGCACAAGAACACAAGAAGTATTCTGGGAAACCCTTCTCAACAAAGAAAGAAAACCCAGCCAAATCCTTTGCTATATTCTTCAAGAGAAAGACCTTCACCACCAAGATAAACCCTAGCACACAAGAGGGTTCTCAAACCCTAGAAATCTAGCGCCCAAGAGAGGTGCGCACCTTTTCCCAAGTAGATGTACTTGCTGAAATTTCCAAACTCACATGAAAGATATGTTTCCTCAAAGGAGATTTTACCTTTATTTATACTAACATAATCTTGTCAACAGAAGTGTCTATTGGCATAACAAGGCTGACCTCACTTAGCTTATAATATAATAATTATTATTATTATTATAATTAATATTAACCAGATTAATTATCCTTTACATTTATTATTAATCATATTAAGGTGGGGCTGACCTCTACCCTTTACATAACAATTAGGGTTACAGGCGGGTTTGACTCTTGAACAATATATAGCAAAGGATTTGATACACCCACTAGTGCTCATCCACTAGGGGCACATCCATAGGGATGTCATATCTCTGGTTCACTTCATTACACAGAAGAACCAAATCTTCACACGTTGACCTGTGTTCATCCACAGGCACGTCCACTCTACAGATCTTTCTTTCCCACTGCCTCACACAGGAGAATCATCTGGAGTCTTCTCGTCAACTTTGCTGCTTAGAGGAGGCTAATACATTATCTTCATTTTTGTTCACATGACGATGCACCCAACACTTTGGGATTTCACACGTTCACCTTGTGCTTAGCCACAGGCACATCTAACTCAACATATCGCCTTTCCCACTAGATAATCATCTGGAGTTCTTCTCAACTCTCTGAATGTAGGAGTTCATCTCTACGTTCCTAGCTTTGTCTCAGGCAGGAACCACATACCCTTCTTAGGGGCTTTCTCTCAGGTTTGTAAGCTTAGAGAAAGACTCACATAGCTTCAATGATCCACATCTCACAGGTTTGTAAGATGGAGAATGTCTCACATAACTGCAATCAACAACACTCCCTCTCAGCTAGGGAGGCATTCTTCATCATGCCAAGTCTCACACAAATGTATTTTGAATTTTGTCTTGGCTGGAGTCATCAATACTCCCTCTCAATGAAGAAGGCGTTCTTCACCAAATTTGTTTGGTGTACATCTCTGCAATCTGCTCAGGTGTAACCGTGTAGGAAGATACTACATGTGTACGATTTTCCTCTGCATCATATCTCTGATATAAGGATATTTCATCTCATCGTGTTTCGATCCATCAGGAAACATTGGGTTCTTAAGGAGCTTTACACATGGCTCTTGGTTATCATCATAGGATCCATCTCATGGTCAAGTAAATCTGTCAGAAGCTTGTGAAGCCGCACTGCTTCGCACGCTCGATGCTATATACTATGCCTCTGTGGTTCTCAAGGCCATAGAGTTTTGTTTCCTGCTGCATTAGGAAACCATGGAAAACTTCACGGTAGAAAATCAACCGGATGTGCTCTTCCGGTCCACTGTACTTTCTGCTAAATCTGGATCGTCATATCCTGCAACTTCAAGTTCACACTTGAGGCATATCTCAGGTCATATCCAACTGTGCCTTGAATATATTGTTGAAATTCTGAGGTCCTATGAGGCTGCCATCTAAGGTCTGTCTTTGACCTTAGTATGGCTCTAAGTTTCAACTGTTTGGCTGTCTTCTTTTGCTGTTTTAGGACAGCAAACAGTCAT
>SNQJ01S0092202.1:47120-68579 GCA_010110895.2 Picea sitchensis | reverse complement strand
GTGAATATGTTGATGTCATCTGCAATACATACTTTGTAGTTCACAAGAAGCATAAACAAGTACAAGTGAGACGTCAAACATATTGCAGGTTCCGCACACTAAGAGGTCTGGTTGCAAAAATCTGGTTCCATAGTTCATTCAAGTTGTGCGTCTACTTGTACATTTATGTCAGAAAAAATAGAAAAAAAACAAAAAAATGCACACTACCATTCACTTTACTTTTCCTATTCAAAAATTGTCACTAGGTCTAAACTTGTAACACCCAAAATACTATCAATAGAGGGCTTGAACAACCGCCGAACTGGACAAGTGTTCACCGAGGACATAATGGTCATCTATAGTACCTACTTGGACAAGGCAAACAAAAGTAGATCCATTATGCGTGCTGACATGAAAGACAAGGAGGCCATGATGATAGTCACACTGACTATTCCTACACAGCTTGTCCAGAAACATGCAGAAAAGATATTTCCAGGTAATGGGATATCCATTACAAATTTTAATATATTTCCCAAGATAGTATATGACCGTGGAGATTGTGCTCGAATTATTTTGCTCAACGATACAAGTATTGTGGAAAAAATTCCTGCTATTTGTTCATAATATCGTTTCGTCCCGGACGCAACTATCAACCAAATTTCACAGAACAATGACATTTACCCAATCGGAACCATTGGCGCATCTGTCACACTGGTGAGAAAAAATGGCTTGCAACACATTCTCCATATAAAATATGGAGAGTCAGACAATGACAAGGCAATGGTACCGTTCTCCATATCCAGTTTTGTCCTTTACTTTCGCATGTCCATGTATCTCGGTTAAGTTACACAAATATTTCATTGTTCCATGTTGCAGCTGCAATTGTTCAATACCTATTCAAATGTGTTTTCGTCAATGGAACAACAATTGCATAAAGGGAAATTTCCACTTATGCTATTCAAAAATATAACAAATAAAAGGGATGTTAGAGAAAGGATCTTTCGCACAACCCAAGCAACATTTGTAACAAAATTGCGAGCAGACATAGTACAGGATCTGAAGAAACTAACTAGCTCTACAACTGTTGTGTGTATACATCTACAGATTCATCCTCACTTTTCTCATACAAATAGATTTCACCAAATTTCTGGGTTTTTTNTGTGTTTTGGTTGCAGCGAATGCGTACTCGACCCCCTTTGAGCCTGTATATGCGAAATGCAACTCTCCTGCTTCTGCTTTTTCTTTGATAAGTGATGATACGATCGATTGTCTACGATGCAGTGAAAAATGTCCATACATATATGGACATTGCCTCAATGCTACCATCCAAACCGTGGGAAACACAACCATGCAGTGTACAATTAGAAAGCCTTTGTTACAATATGTGCTTTCTGGGTTAGCAAAATTGTCATATGAAGCATACCTACAGAAAAATCCAAGCAGTGTTTACATGTTGCACAACTTTCAGATACATAGCAAATTTACCTTAAATGAGGACAATGCAATATTCCATATCCATTGAAAAAAAATAAAAAAAAATAATTAATTAATTTAAAATAATAATAATAATAATCAAGCTTTGGCAAGAAATGAAAATATCTCGTGTTTCTCTGTGATATTTCTTCAACACCCAGATGAATGTTCTTCGGACTTGAGTACTTGAGAATCTAATTACAAATGCAATCAATGTTGTTATTTTGATGTTTTTTTGCATCTGCCAGTAAGAACTTTGCATATTTGTTTCGGTGTGCAAATAAAAAAGAAAAAAAAGGTAGTTGGTTGTGGCTTTGATGGAGGATCCTGCACGTTTCTTGGGTGCCCATTGTATAGCCATGACAGGATTTTCTCGATGCCCTATTTGAAAAAAAAAGGACTTAGCATGGATTGAAACATCGGCTTGATATTTTCAGATATCACTATAGAGATTGCATGCGCATAAGATGTTCAGTTCAGAAATGGGGAGCATGAGATCAAACCCCATAAAGAGTATCCAACTGTAAATAACTCAGCCCCATCCTTTCAACTGTCGAAATAGATTGCTCATCTGGGCAGAATCATTAGGAATTTCCAATAATATTGGAAATTTGGCGTTGTTAAAACTGGTAGTGATAGACCATGGCACTATCAGAAGAAAATGTCCATAGTGATCTTGCTTAATGGTAAAATAGTAATCAGAAACTTTCTTGTTCCCCATTTTGAGATCTGATTATAGCTAGCGTGCAGTGGAGGAGCTCTGTTGGTTTTGTGTTATCTTGTGTTTTGTTGATTTTGTGCTATCTTGTGTTTGGTAGACTTTTGTTCATATCCCATGGCCCCAGTTATTTTCTCGTGAGAACGTGTACTAGATGTAAGACAAAACCAATGCCACGACATGTTTTTTATATATATATCAAATTGTTTGATGCAAAGGTCGATGTGTGCTGCTCTATGGAACCTTGTGGGATCTTTCTTCAGGCTTGTTTGGTGTTTACTTGGTTCTTGGTTGCATGCTTCATTCTAAAAAATTAATAATACCCAAAAAATTTCGTCCCCTTTGCTTCCAAATTTCATATTGAACAAACTTTTTGGATCGCGGGTTCTCGAATAGGAGGGTTCAACATTGTGTTTCCATCATTCCTCCGCCTGCAAACAACACTCAGACTTCCATGATCTACAAATTAGCAAACAAATTCCCCTTTATCTCGTTTTCAACACTTTTCCTTGATCGATGAACCTAGCAAAATTAATCTCCTGGAATAATTTGAAATAAAATAATATATACTATGTGAAGTCCAATGGAACTATCATATCAACGAGAGGGCATTAAAATTCAATTTCGTCATTGTTATATCAATTCAACGAGAGGACATCCCAAAATTGATTTCCTTGTAGTTTTTTTATGCTTCTCTTATACAAACAGAACCTGCAAACTATAAGTATGGCTCATTGTATCTATTTCTTGATTGAAGAACCCGTTCACATGTTTAATGCACTTTGTAGTTACTATTAAGACCATCAATGGGGATTTCTTACACCAATTACCGCTTCTGAAAAGTGCCATACCCCTTTTTTTCCATTTGTTTTCCATTTCTGGTTACTTACTCTTTTTTTCGGAAATTGGCAGAGTCACATTTTCATATTTCCACTTACTTTTATATTGCCATCACGACCGACCGCTTCCCTGTTTCGTATTGAACAAACTTTTTGGATCATGGGTTCCCGAATAGGCAGGTTACTAGATAGGAGGGTTCAACATTGCGTTTCCATTGTTCCATCACCTGCAAACAACACCCGGACTTCCGCGATCTGCAAATTAGTAAACAAACTCCCCTTTATCTTGTTTTTAGCACTTTTCCTTGATCAATGAACTTAGGAAAATCAATTCCATGGAATAATTTGAAATAAAAGAATATATAATTATGTGAAGTCTAATGGAACTATCATATGAATGAGAGGACATTAAAATTCAAATTCTTCATTGTTATATTTGTGGTGAAGCTAACAGTACAAAAGATTTACTTAAACATCCCAAAATTGATTTTCTCGTAACTTTTCGACGCTTCTCTTATACAAACAAATCCTAGAAACTATAAACATCACTCGTTGTATCTATTCCTTGATTGAAGAACCTGTTAATATGTTTAATGCACTTCATAGTTACCTATTTCTTGATTGAAGAACATGTTCACATGTTTAATGCACTTCATAGTTATTGTTAAGACCATCAATGGGGATTTCTTACACCAATTCTCGCTTCCGAAAAGTGCCATCCCCTTTTTTTCCATGCTTTCCATTTCTAGTTACTTACTCCTTTTTGAAGTTGAGGTGGATTCACGTTTCAGATTTCCACTTACTTTTATATGGCCAGTATGACCAGGCCCTTCCTCGTTTCATATTGAACAAACTTTTTTGGATGCGTGGGTTTTGAATAGAAGTGGGTTACAGAACAGAAGTTCAACATTGTGTTCCCATTGTTCCACCATCTGCAAATAGCGCCTTGGGACTTAGATCTACCACAAATTAGCAAACAAATTCCCCCTTTATCTCTTTTTTAGCACTTTTCCTTAGATAGATGAACTTAGCAAAATCAATTCACGGAATAATTTGAAATAAAGAATATATACTATACGAATTCTGATGGAACTATCGCTATGAAGCGAGGACATTAAAATTAAAAATTCCTTCGTTATTTATATTTGCGGTGAAATTTTAAGACGTTGCCAAGAAAAAACGTCAAAGTTGATTTTTCTCGTAACTTTTGACGCTTCTCTTATACAAACAAATCCAGGAAACTATAAACGTCCTTCGTTGTATCTATTCCTTGATTGAAAAACACGGTAACATGTTTAATGCACTTCATAGTTATTGTTAAGACCATTAATGGGGATTTCTTACACCAATTCCAGCTTCCAAAATTTTCATCCCCTTTCTTTTTGCCCTCACGATTTCCCTTTAAACTACTTACTCATTTTTGGGGCCGGTTACTTACTCCTTTTTGAGTTGGCCAGTTCGTTTTCATATTTCCACTTACTTTTATATAACCAACCAGCGAACCTTCCCGTTTCATATTGAACAAACTTTTGGATCGCGGGTTCTCGAATGGCCGGGTTCAACATTGCGTTCCATTGTTTTGTCGCCTGCAAAAAAAACCCGAACTTCCCTGATCTACAGGATTATGAAACATATTCCCCTTTATCTACGTTTTAGACTTTTTGCTTATTCGATGAACTTAACAAAATTAATTCCATGGAATAATTTGAAATAAAGAATATATACTATGTGAAGTCCTATGGAACTATCATATGAACAAGAGGAGATTAAAATTCAAATTAGGTCATTGTTATATTTCTTGATTGAAGCTAACGATTATAAAGATTTACTTAAACTTGTCCAAAATTGATTTTCTTATTAACTTTTGATGCTTCTCTTATACAAACATATCCTGGAAACTATAAACATCACTCATTGTATCTATTCCTTGATTGAAGAACCTATTAACATGTTTAATGAACTTCATATTTATTGTTAAGACCATCTATGTGGATTTCTTACACCAATTCTCGATTTTGAAAATTGCCATCCCCTTTCTTTTTTCCCTCTGCTTTCCCTTTACGGTTGCTTACTCATTTTTTGGAAAATGTCTGGCTGAATGGGTAGGCAGACTTGCAGGTTCACATTTTCACTCGTTCTTTTATATCATGACTCGGACCGAACCACTTCTCCGTTTCATATTGAACAAAATTTTGAATCATAGGTTCCCAGGTAGGCGGGTTTAACTTTGCATTTCCATTGTTCCACCACTTGCAAACAACACCCAGAATTCCACGATCTACAAATTAGCAAACAAATTCCCCTTCATCTCATTTTATTTTGTTTTATGTTTACTTGTTCCTTTTTCCAAATGTCTCATGATTTTATATATAACACCCGAAGTTCCACAATATACAAATTGCTTGTTCAACATTAAACTTCCATTGTTCCCCTACGGTACAACCCAGGTATGAAAAATTCCGATATACAAATTGATGGTCAAAAATCTGTCATTTTGACATACAATTTGACCATCGAAAAGTCACATATCTTGGGGAACCATTGTCACCCCAATTATGAAGCTCGTCTGACCGCTTTCCATACTTGGGCTTTTCTTGGAGAATACGTTGCATTGGGTTGGCGAGATTGGAGAAAAATACAATGCCAGTTTCTCTTCTCCATCCCCACTACCTTCATACTTATTTCTAGATATGCAATTATTAATCTTTAATGCTAGTAGTTCATCATGTAGGAACCATTAAGATTATCATTAATGTCTGAGAGAATTTTGGAGAATATTTTTCGATATCTGAGGTTAAACTAAGATTTGCGGAGGAGAGTGTTATCATTTCCAAGTATTCATTTAAAAATGATGCAAATTATTTCGTAATGTCGATTGATTTAGCGTCTTTAAAAATATCAATTCTTAATCTCTCTTAGGTCATCAGCCACCTTCACCTTTCTAAATGCAATTAGTAATCTTTAATGGTAACAACTCGTTACACACAAATACAGAGTGTCATTGATCAGCGAAAGGATCAAAGGAGATCTTCCATTATTATGCATTAAACCAACATTCGCGGAGGGTTATATTATCCCTCCCAATTTTCATTTCAAACATCCTAGAAGGAAAGTATTCACCGTGCTTATAAGCGATCGTTTTGTCCAAATCTGATGAAACACCCCGGGCATGATGGCCATAGGTTCTAGTATTCAAGGGAATATTACGGTAAGGTCCTAACCTGTACATGGGTAGATTAATGTATTAGGATGTAATAAAGGTCAATATTAATAAGACCTTTCAATAAAATAGAATAAAAGGCGGATGTAAAGAAGACCTAATAGAAGCTTCAGCTTGCAGAAGGATCTTCCTCTAGATGCTTCTTTAGTATAAATAGGAATTAGGGTATGAGAACCTAGCTTGGATATTATTGTAGCAGTATTTTGCTTTCGATTGGAGTTACCCTCAGAAGGGCTTCGAACATTATCTGAATCAAGTGTTCTTCTGTTCAGAAATTATACTACATTTGCTATTTAGGTATATCATTTACATTATTATTGAAGATTGGATGGGCGAGAAATTGTGGAGTGTACTTTCAGGGTAGAGCGGTATTCCGGCGTCGCACAGCCACCAGTCTGTTGTTACGCGCATAAAACCACGGTTGTGGGATTCATACAGCTGAAATACAAGTGGTTCTTAAAGCGCCGTTTGTTGTACCCTTGTAACCCGGTAGTGCCGGTGGTAAGCGCATCCAGGCGACACGATAACCGCAGATGACCTAACGAATTTCCTGGCGAAGCCCTCTTGTGGAATAAACCTATCGGTAGATCCGGTTATAGTGTCGCAAAGGAAGCGACACCGGAAGATACTCCTCTAGTACACAGGTAGCGTCGGGTAAGTGCGGCTGGGAGTGCAGTCTATCCTCAGATTAGTGCCACGAGATTATTGGGCGGTACTGTTGGACCAGCATTATATCCAGAGCTATAGCCTGGGGCAAACCCTTATGCGTAGAACCCTTGAATACCTAACCCTTAGGGAACATAATGACATTTAAATAAAGTTATCTTGGTGAGATCTATTAACTTATGTCACATTATTAGGGTTGCTAAATGCATCTCTACGGTTGAGAATTTGGGATTTCAGTCTGCATTCTTGAGACAGTATAGAAATTTTACCATTATTTGAGACCTATTCCATTAGAATCATCTCTTAGCCCTCATCACTTTCCCCATATCATTTTCTGCAAAAAATTTTGACCCTTCCACCCTTTTTAGTCATCCATTTTTCACCATTATTTGAGACCTCTTCCATTAGACTCATCTCTTCGCCCTTATCACTTTCATCCATATCCATTTTCTGCAAAAAATTTGACCCCACAGCTCCTTTTTAGGTCACCCGTCATCATGGCCCCATAGTGACGCAGAACTAGAGTCTACAGCTTCAACATACCCACGCAACATGGTTTGCCAGGACCCAACAAGAAGTGCAACTACTCACTGCTACCATTGCCTCCGTGATGCCTCCATGAATGCATGTCAGTCCAATTGGCCAGATGCTATGCAGCCAATGGCGGAAGTCAAAAATGAACTTGAATGCATCGTTGTAGCCCTCTTGCACCAAACTCAAAATCCCTCGATGATGATGTACCAAAAAAACTGAAGGTGAAACCTCTTCCCATTCCTTTCAACCACATCACTTTCAAGGGACATCGCCTTCCACGGGTGGATGTAACTAAATTTGATGGCTCAGTTACTTGGTTGGGTCACACAAATGGAACGTTACTTCTCCCTCTACAACATTACAGTGAGCTGGCCAAACTTGATTATGGTGTTCTCCATCTTGATGGAAACGGCAATGGTGTGATGGAAAACTTCAGATCAGGATATATTGCTTGGACCCAATTTGTTCTTGAGATTTATGAACGCTTTGAACCTGACACCAACCATTTAGGTAGTTTATTAGAGTGGAAACAATCGAACACGGTCCGGAAGATTTCATAGGCGCATTTGGCGTCGGCTTTTGAGCAGAGGGGCATGGCCCGATGCCTTCTTCGCGAGTGCCTCATCGGTGGCCTCAAAGGAGGTTAGGGCCCATGTCCTCATGGCTGGAGCTACGACTTGGGTGGAAGGCTATAAAAACCAAAGAAGCACAACAAATTGTTTCCTCTCGAAACCGTAAGCTTCCTTTTTCCCGCGCACTAAAACAACAAACCCCACTACTCCCTCGCTCCCTAAAAATCCAAAAGGGATAAAATGGGTGAATGTCAACTCAAAGGCCTTTATTATATTTGTGATGACAAATATTTCCCGAGACACAAGATGCCAGGAACAAAGCTCTTTATGGCCATCGAGGGATATTCAAGAGAGCTGATGACACTTCCCACGTTGAATCACGAGGACTTAAAATAAACCCTCCTTGACCCTCTGAAGGACCATCATTTCCCTCAGCATCCTCCATAGAGGCTTCGCTACAAACTCTCTCAAAGCTAATCGGTTTATATCAAGCTGGTAGAAAAGTCATCATCTTGGTTGTGGAAATACCCACAACTTTATTCCTTCGTAAAGAACCCTTTGCTACATCCAATAGCATTGGCAATTTCCAAATCATGATTGCCAATGGGGCTCTATGAAGTGTGGAGGGCATGAAAATGTGCGTCTCCAAATGGTGACTACAACCTCAAATCTCATATGTTTGCTATTGACATGGGAGGTTGTGACATTGTGTTAGGTGTTGAATGGCTCGGAGAACCAGGTCCCATTCTCATGGACTTTCAAAATTTAACCATGCAATTTGACCAAGGCATTTTATTTATAAATTTCAGAGCATCAACTGCGGGATCTCCACGAAATCCAGCCAGGTTCTCATCGCATGGAGAAATTGCTCAAAAGGTCATTGGGGTGTCATATTGGCTCATACCATTCAAACCAGGATCCCTTGGTGCCCCAAGACCTCAAGCCATCTTGTCTAAACATCAAGCGGTCTTCTCCACTCCTGAGGACTTCCCCTTCCGCCCGGTGTCATGATCATTACATTCCCCTTGTCCCCAGGAAGCCTTCCCCAACATACATCCATGTCGCCACCCCTTTGCGAAAATGGGGAAATTGAAAAAATGAATTGGGACTCGCTACTGCCCAGGTGTCATCCCGGAGTCTATACGAGTCCTTACTCTTCTTTGGTCGTCATGGTCTTAAAGAAGAAGGTTCTTGGCGCTGTGTCGACAGGTGCACCCTCAATAAACTCACCATCAAAGACAAATTCCCCATTCAGGTCATTGACCTCTGGATGGCCAGGTGAGTGCCTTCTTCACAAGCTTGATCTTGGCTTCGAGGGCTATCACCCGGATCCATTATGAAAGTCGACATTCCTAAGGCTGACCTTTACGCGCTCATGAGGGCCACTTCACAATTTTTGTCATTCCCTTTGGGTTGTGTAGCGCCCCTTCCACCTTCGGAGCCTCATGAACCATGTTCGTCCCTTTTCTTGATCATTATTTTGTCTTAGTTTTCTTTGTGATATCCTCATATATAGCAAGACATGGAAGAGACCATCGACTCATGTGGATAAAGTCCTCGCCTACTCACCGGCTGTTTCCTCTAATAGTCTAAATGTTCTTTTGGAGCTTTAGAAGTCGAATACTTGGGTCATCTAATTGGGAAGGATATGGCGTCAAGTTGGACAGAAAGATTGAAGCCATGCAAGTTTGGCCGCACCCTACAAGACTCTCAAAGAAATTAGCGTGGATTTTGGGCCTCACGGGATATTATTATCATGAAGTTAGGTCCGGAACTATGGAAGATATAGCGGCACCCACGGCTCTCCTTAAGAAGGAACTCCTTCACTTGGACTGACCCACAGTCCAAGCTTTTCCAGAGCTTTAAAGAAGATGGCCATGTGCCACTCTGGGTTGCGGCTTCAGGACTTCACAAAGACATTTGTGTTGGAATCTGACGCATCAGGGAAAGAGGTGGAGTACATCCTTATGCAATAGGGGCGACCTTTGGCCTTCACGAGCAAACAAGCGTAGAAAAGAGATGGGAAAACCTATTTATGAAAAATGTTAGCCATTTCTGCATGTAGTTGAATTATGACGTCCTTATATCTTGGGGCAACAATTCCAAATAAAGACAGATCATCAAAGCCTCAAATACTTCAGATGGCAGCATTTCCTCCGGAGCAACAAAAATGGGTCACTAATGCTTTGGGTATGATTATGAGATAATTTACAAGAAGGAGCCACAAAGGAACAATGTAGTGTAGGATGCCTTTGTCGGAAATATGAAGAATGAAAGGATCCCTTTTTTCTCTTTCCTTCATTGTACGAGTGGCTACAAGGCCATTACCAGAGATAGTACCAAGACTCCAAAATTTCGCATCTAATTCATCAACTGCAGAATAAGGCGCAGGATCCCCCAGGGTTCTCTTGGCTTCGGGATGAGCTTGATACAAAGGTCGTTTGTATTTAAAAAAACAATCCAAGCTCAAATCCCAACTTTATGCGTCGAGCTTCATGCGCTACACCATAGCGGGGCCTTTCGAGATTCACCAAAACTTATGACAGGGTTAAACGTTCCTTTTCTGGGATGGTATGAAGCGGGACATCAGATGGGTTTACAATGGTGAATGTGAGGTATTCCAAGCATAACAAAGGAGAAACGGTCAAATCTCGGGCACACTCCAACCACTTCCAATTCCCGATATTTGGAAGGATATATCTATGGATTTATTGTAGGATTACCGTCGGTCATCGGTATTAATGGTGGTGGTCGATTGCATTTCCAAGTATGCCCATTTTGTGCTCTTCCCCACCCATTCTTGCATCTGATTTGGCCCAACTTTTCATGGATTAGGTCTTCAAGCTTCATGGCATGCACCAAAATCTATTGTTTACGGTCCGGACCCAACTTTCACAAGCAATTTTTAGCAAGAACTCTTTAAGTTACAAGGCGCACAATTGCATCTCATTTCTGCTTATCATCCCAGACGGATGGTCAAGCGAGGAAATTAGATCCAACAAGTGTTTGGAAACCTATGGGGTGCTGCATCGGAAAAACAAAACCGATGGGCTCAATGGTTTACCCTAAATAGAGATGGTGGTACAACACTACATACCATATTACTCAAATGGCTCTTTTGAAGCAGTTTATGGACAGAAGCCTCGGTCAGTTCTCTCCTACTTACCGGTACCTCGAAGGTCCGGTGATCGACCACACACTACGGTCAAATGATTATCCTTGGTACCCTTGAGAACTTGGTCATGGCCGAGCGAGATAGGCGACAAAGCGAGATCAAGATTAAACCGGGCGGCAATTTGTAGAAGGAGTCGGAGGTGTTTACGCGGCTACAACCATATAAGCAAACTTCCCTCAAGGCCCGATCGGTGTCGGTAGCACCCAAATTTGTAAAGCGCCGCGGTATCGGCGTGTGGGACAAGTTGCATATCGATTAGCTCACCGGTCGATTGAAGCTACATCCATTTTTCATGTCTCACGAAGAAGGTGATTGGAACCGGTGCCAACTTCAAACCAACCTTCGAATTAGCGAGAAGAAGGATCCATTTGGCTACAACCCGAGCAGTTTTGGACCAGAGGGAGCGTCGCGCATTCGTGAACCATCAAGGAAGTGCTGGAATGCAGGTGAAGATATGAAGAGCTCCGGATGGATACCCACTTGGGAACCCGGCTACCGATACCGTGGTTCCACATCTCAAACCTTGAGGACAAGACTATTTTTAAGAGGACATGTTAGGGTACTAACCAGCACATAGGTAGATAATGTATTAGGATGTAATAAAGGGTCAATATTAATAAGACCTTTCAATCGATAGAATAAGGCGGATGTAAGAAGACCTAATAGGAAGCTTAAACTACAGAGGGATCTTCCTCTAGATACTTCTTTTAGGTATAAATGGGAGTCGAGGGTATGAGAACCCTAGCTTGGATATTATTATGCTTGAGGCGTTGCTCGATTGGAGGTTGCCCCCCTCGAAGAAACAAGTAGGTTGTGCTATCACGAATCAAGTGTTCTTTACGTTCCAAAGTGCCCCATTTGTTGCTATTTAGTTATCATTTCATGTATTGTAGAAGATTATCTTTGGATATTTCAACGTTATTACGGTATTTCTAGCATTTTGGTTTGTTACTTGCATATTTTTATATATCACGTTATCTTGCATGTCCATACTACTCATCTCCCTCCGCCCGAGGAAAAAAGGTGATAGTGCGTTGGTGCATTGAGAGATATATTTCAAACCAAAAAATTGATTCAAAGGAAACCCGACTGCTCGGACAACCTTCAGTTGCATTGATGGTACGGCACAAGGTTGATCGCGATGGATTACGAGGTGGAAGAAGATGATATGATGGAAGATGATATGAAAATGGATGATGTAAATGCAAAGATTGTTCCCACTACAACGCCTAAATTGAAATCAACCATAGCGAGTGGTACTTCACGGATGCGGCTGATGGCGGATGACAGCAGCGCAAAGAAGGAGATTCAAAAGAAACCGACATTAGGCAATAGCCACTTTGCATTTCGAAAGTAGAATTGATCCAAAATTAGTTAGATTCACGAAGTGAGAAATTCTTTCACTATAGAGTAATGATCTATTGATGCTCCTAGAGATGTATTTAAAGCCAAAAAACTATTTAATTGTGGGACCATTGTCCTGCTCTCTGGATATACAATCAACATCTTAAGGAATGAGGACCATAAGATATACAATCAACATCTTCGGGAATGAGGACCATAACTCCCACTGGTGCAAGGCATATTCCTACTAGTCATCTCCTTCCACCCAAAATGGACTAATTTGGGCCTTTGGAATTGCATGTGCAACCTGTGTCCCTGAAGTTTTCGACTATGGAGAGGAGGTTTCTTGGTGTGTCCTAACTTTTAGTTAAGGTCTATTCTGTTTTCCCTACAATTTTTTTCGTCTTCTTCCTCACGGGAAGCTTCTGAGAACTATCAATTTTACCACAAGATGATCCATCGAGGAGAAGACTGCAAGGATTTCCTAAAAAAAAGGAATGGTAATCAGTTTTTTATTCATGTTGAAGAACATCTCGATGGCTCCTGCATGTTGCAGATCCCGTGCTTGTGTTTATGGCAGATATGTTCAATGTTTTGGCCCAAATAACTCGGTCCAATTTCTAAGAATAGATATGCAGTGCTCAGTATTCATTTTAGTTTTAATGGATTTACTATTAAAAAAAATTCCTTGGAATCTTGGTTGTTGCTTCTTTTCTGGATTTAACACCTCTTCTCATTGGCATGGTTTGATGGTCTCGTAGTTCTTCAATATTGTATTTTCTTAGGTAATTTTTTCTAAAATGGAGCATCTAACAATTATATGACAATGCACTATGTCGATCCATCAGGATTTTATGGAAACAAAAAATGAATTTCAGACAGCTTCAAACCAACTTTCAATTCTATTCGTAATGAAAATAGAACATAGAAATACCAAGTCACAATGTTGCAACAAGATCGTGATTCTTGTTTCTAGACAACCAAAAATCTTTAGTTGTGCGGGTTGGCAGACTCATGCCTTCACATTTGCACTCGTTCTTTTATATCGTGACTCCGACCGGCCGCTTCCCCATTCCATACCTAGCCACATTTTCGATCGCAGATTCCCGGGCAGGTGCGTTCTAGATTGCACTTCCATGGTTCCATGACCTCCAAAGAGCACCCAGACTTCTGTGATATACAAATTTACAATCGGAATATCGCATCATACCCTCTGTCCCGTTAGACAATTTGCCCTCAAAAGTTTCGAGAGATACAATTTGACCATCAGGTCCTCACGTCTACGATTCTTCCCGGATTCCTGGATCTTCTTGTGCTCCCACTGTAATCATTGTACATGATTAGTTCTAACTTGAGCACTTTCTAGCCAAATCACTCTTGACTTCTTTTTCATTTATAGTCGCAAACTAAACTGATATTAACCTTTAGCTCTCATAACATTATAACGGGTTGAGCATAAGTTATATAGTTACATATATATATTTACATATGTTATCAATATATATAACATGTATTAACATATTGTTAATATATGTTATGTCGAACTATTTTCACCCCATTTTGAAGCCCGTCCGTCCGCTTTCCATACTTTTCCATTTGTTCGAATCTCTTTCGTCGATCGTCGGGTTGGCCGGTTCATGAAATATCCAATTTCCATATCGTTGTTTCCCGTGCCACCACCTTTGCACTTCTTTCAAGTATGCAATAACTAAAGTTTAATGCTGGTAGATCCAGAAACATACAGAAAATATCTTGCCATGAAATGGAATATCTATTACAGATTTTAATATATTAGCCTTCCTTTCCCTCTTCTATACTAAACTAAATTCCTGTTTGTTTTTCCCCTTTACTTTCTCTTTCTGGTTATTTAGCCATTTTTCCAAAAATGTCTACCTGTGCGGGTTGGTGGGCTCACGGGTTCACATTTGCACTCGTTATTTTATATCCCGACTCCAATCGATCGCTTTCTATTCCATACCTAGAAACTTTTCAGATCGTATATTTTCGGGTAGTCACGCTCTACATTGCACTTCGATTGTTCTGTGACCTGCAAACAACACCTGGTCTTTCGCTATATACAAATTCACTGCCAGACACCCACATCATACCCTCTTCCGTGATACACAGTTTGCACTCAAAAGTCTTCCGTGATACACAGATTTTAATATCTTATCCCTTCCTTTCCCTCTTCTATACTTAATCAAATTCCCGTTTATTTTTCCCCTTTACTTTCTCTGTTTGGTTATTTATCCATTTTTCCGAAATGTTTGCACTCATGATTTTATATCTCGACTTTTACCGACTGGTTCCCATTCCATACCTAGCAAATTTTCATATTACGGATTTCCGGGCAGGCACTCTCTACATTGCACTTCTATTTTTCTGTGATCTACAAACAACACCGGAACTTCCGTGACACACAAATTCACTATCGGACTCCTACATCATACCCTCTTCCGTGATACACAGTTTGCACCCAAAATTTATGAGACCTACAATTTGACCTTTGGGTCGTCACGTCTCCTGGGCAACTATTGTCACCAAATTTTCAAACTCGTTCGTCCACTTTCCATACTTGGTCTTTTCTTGGAATCTCTTTCGTGCCTCCAATTCCTAGTCATTGTTTCATGTGCCCATCACCTTCGCATTTTTTTCCAACTATGCAATAATTGAGCTTTAATCCTAACAGCTCACCATGCCTTAGGAAAAAGTCATAGTAATTGTCCGTATACAATTTGTCTAGAAACATGCAGAGAATATCTTGCTAGGTAATGGGATATCTATTACAAATATCAATATACTAGGTATAATTTGAATACTGTTTACCTATTGCATACATTTTTTTCGCTTGCGAGTTCCTAGACAGGCGAACTGCACTTCCACTATTCCTCGACCTGCAAATAATACCTCAGCTTCCGCAATGTACAAATTCTCTTCCGAACTCCCAAATAATCCCCTCTTCCGTGTTACACATTTTGCACTCAAATGTTGCGATACATACAATTTGACCATAAGGGCCTCACGTCTCCTCGAGAACCCTTGTCACCCTATTTTGAAGATCGTCCAACTGCTTCCACACTTTTCCATTTCTTGGAATCTCTTTCGTGGATCGTTGGGTTGGCGAGTTCAGACAATTTCCAATTCCTAGTCACGTTTTCTTGTACCCTCTACGCTCACACTTATTTCCAAGTATATGCAATAAGTTTACAGAAAATATCTTGCCAGGAAATGGGATATCTATTGCAGATTTGAATATATTAGCCATTCTTTTCCCTTTTCTATACTTAACCAAATTCCCATTTCTCTTTTCCCTCATGGCTTCACATTTTCACTCGTGCTTTTATATCACGACTCCGACGGACCGCTTCCCCATTCCATATCACACTTCCATTTTTCTATGACCACCAAAGAGCACCCAGACTTCCACAATATACAAATTTACAACCAGACTGTCACATCATACCCTTTTCCCCGTTACACAGTTTTCACTTAGAAATTTCGACAGCTACAATTTGACCGTCGGGTCCTCACGTCTCCTGTCAAACTATTGTCACCCCATTTTTAAGCCTGCCCTTCCTCTTTCCGTACTTCACCATTTGTCCATATCTCTTTCGCGGATCGTTGGGTTGGCGGGTTCATGAAATATCCAATTCCTAATCGATGTTTGTTGTGCCATTCCATACTTGGACAATTTTTCAATTGTGAGTTCCTGGACAGGCGAACTAAATATTGCCCTTCTATTATTCCGTGACATGAAAACAACACCCACAATTCCACAAATATACAAACCAACCGCTCGACTGCCCCACCATGCACTCTTCCCTTTTACGCATTTTGTAATCAAAATTCCGATACATAAAATTTGAACGTCAACCTTCACCTATACTAACAATCCCCTCTAACCCTATTTTGAAACTCGTTCGACCGATTTTCATACTTGGCCATTCCATCCTTGCACTCTTCCATTTTACGCATTTTGCAGTTAAAATTTCCGACACATACAATTTGACCGTTGGCCCCCACTTCTACTCTGAGAATCCCTTGTAACCCTATTTTGAAACCTGTGCGACTGCTTTTCAGACTTGGCCATTCCTTTCTTGCACTTGTTTATAATAAAAGAGGCTTATCTATAATGAAAAATATTGTTTAATGTTAAACCAAGATTTGCGGAGATCTCCCATTAATACGCATTAAACCAATATATCTAGAAATTTATATTATCCTTCCGAGTGTTAATTTCAAACACCATGGAATGTCATTCGCAAGACCTCGGGTTGGCCTGTTCACGAAATTTTCAATCCCTAATTCTAAAAACGATCTTGACCGACCTTTTCCCTATTCCATACTTAGCCACTTTCCTGGAATTCCGCAAATATACAAACCGTCCGTTGAACTACACCATCATGCCCTCTTTCGGTTTACGCATTTTCTAGTCAAACATTCTATGTCATACAATTTGACCATTCAAGACTCACCTCTCCTCATTATCTCTTGTAAACCTATTTTTAAGCTCGTCTGATCACTTTTCATACTTGGCCATTCCTTGCTTGCTCTTCCCCGTCTCCATAAACTCCGCACTTGTTTATAATAAAAAATGTGTGTATATATATATATGTGTGTGTGTGTGTGTGTGTTGTTTCTAAATATGAAATTAGTAATCTCTAATGCTAACGACTCATCATGTAGGAACCGTATAAATTGTCATTGATGAGCGAAAGGCTCAAGAAGATCTGCCATTAATACGCATTGAACCAAGATTTGTGGAGGGTTTTGTTATCCCTTCCGAGTGTTAATTTCAAATACCATGGAATGTCATTCGCACGTCGCCAACTTGGCTCATTCACAAAACCTCCAATCCTTAATTGTTCTTCTTCGTACCCGCCGACTTCGCACTTCTAAGTATGCAATAATTAAGCTTTACTTCTAACATCTCATCATCCAGCACACATAGAGATTGTCATTAATGAGCGAAGAGCTCGAGGATATTTCCCATTCACACGCATTGGACCAACATTTTCGCGGGATTATATTATCCCCTCCATTTACTCATTTCAAACATCTTCTGGAGAAAAAAAACGTTCTCATAAACTAATGGCACCATCTCGACAACAATTATGTGGACATATAGTGAACATCTTTGAGTGTGAGGACCAAAACTACCACAGTAACAAAGCATCGCTCCAACGACCTACCACAATAACAAAGAAACCCAAAGTTCTTCAAACGGAGGAGGAGATAACAACCCTCCTCATCCTAAAATTGATAGTTCTCACAAGCTTCTCGTGGAGAAGAAGACAAAAAAAGTTATAGGTCAAGCGGAAGAGCCCGAAATTGGGAGTGAGAACATGGAACTTGACACTGATCTGGATAGCATATTCTACAACCTTCATTAGCCAGGAGACGTGATCCAACATAGTCTCCCAATGGACATATTTGATACCAAATTTTTTTACGAAGATGAATCCTTCGTATTCCAAAGCATTGTTTTTTATAACGAATCTAAAAAATTAATTATTGAAAAGAGAGATGTAAAAAATAAGAAAGGAAAATATCGTTCAGAGGTTGACCTTGGAAACATGTGGTCATCCCAAATCTTTGGACTTCACAGAGAAATCGAAGATGCTCTTGATGATTCCATTGGATTCATTGAGGTCGAAAATGCTAAACTAAAGGACAGGATCAAGGAATTGGAGGCATCTTTGATTCCTATGCCATTGCCTGCCAGTCCTTTGGCAATAGCCATGCCTGCCACCCCTGCATCCAAGTTAAAAAGATCCTTCAGACTCCTCGCATCGTGTAGAGGATATGTGGATAATAATATCAAGAAAAGAAAGGAACTAATTACTGAGGCCTAGGAAACATCACAAACTATGGCTTCCCTGGGAACGAGGGCACATAACTTGCTCAAACATCTGCAGACGGATTTAGAAAATGAAGAAAGTTTCTATTTGGACACGAAAGTCCATTTTTCCTTTCATGTCAACAACATGACAGACACGACAAGAAGACAACATGATCTCCCCTCCAAAATCTGGATCACTCAATTAGAAGCATATTGGAAAGAGAAGGTGAAGAACATGTATCTCATTGTCCAATCATGTGAGAAAACCATATCAAAGAAAAAAACATTATTCACAAAGTTAACCAAAATAGACTTAGCTGGAAGGATCAATGAGTTTCAAGACCCCAAGTTAATCGTAAACTCATTGATGTTAACCAAGAAAGCCTTCGATAAACACGTTCATATTTTTAGGGAGTTGTCTTTAGAAATTTTTTACAACATTGTTGAATATGGTGAAGACGAAGTGGCCAACTGGCTAGTCGGCTATTCAGTACAGAATGAAGACATTGATCAGGGTTTGTGTAATATTTCTATTGATCTAAGCGAATTAGAAAAGGAACTTTTCAACATTAAAATCCGGAATGAGATCAATGTTGCCCCCTTGAGAAGCTACATTGAAGAATTCGTCGAAACAGAGTTGAAGCGGGTCGTCGACGAAAGACAACAGAAAATGCCATAAGCAAGCAAATAGCAAAATGACTGATATTTACCATCGTTGTAAGTCTATACTCATCACATCCTGCTATGTTTATCAATCCAGTTTTTCCACCTTTTCTGAATAAAGATATCTAGCCAGAGACTGATACCTTCCAATTTCTTCTTTCCAGGTATTACATTCTACCGTACATATTTCTCTTATGGTCTGTAGGAGCCCCAATCCTAGTCTATATGATAAACACATTTAAATTTCCAAGAATATGTAACAAACTATTCTTTTTTGATATATTCCAAATAAAACTATTTTTTTATCTCATTTTATATTTATGTGCTTCTAAATTTGTATCTTCAACTATGCTTATTTGATTCGAATTGTCTTTTTCTCATGCATACATTTTTCTGTTGGATCTGTCGGAATATGACAAACCCATTTAAATTTCTAGGAATATGTAACACACTATTATTTTTTTATATATTTCAAATAACACTATTTTTTATCTCCTTTTATATTTATGTGCTCCTAATTCAAGAAATTTTGTTTATTTAATTTGAATTCTCTTTTTCCCGTGCATGTCTTTCTCTGCTCCTCTTCATATAACCTTTTTTGTCCTGGCACATATACATAAAACTCTATGGAAATTTTACTTAACTCTAACCAATTCAAAATATACATTGAAGAGATAAAACATGCAAAGTAGGACTACTGGAAAGAACATAAATTTTGAACATAGCAAGATAGATTACATAGTTTCAAAACAAAATGGGACTCTAGAGGACACGTGTCATTTATTGCATAGATACCACCTGTCTTTCATGTTGCTTGCCACATCTGTGCTGTAATTTCCATCTGCCCCCGCTACTTTTTCCCCATCCCTCTACATTTATTCCCAATTCAACCCGGCAGGGACTACGCTGCCATGCAACACTTGTTTCTCAAGGTTTAGTCCAAAGTTTGGTAATTTTTTTGGATGCTCAAATCGTTGTGAGTTGTTTTAAATGTTGTCTCCATATTCAAATTTAGTAAATTTCCACATATATATAAATCTTAAAATAATTTTATTTCTCAAGGTTTAGTCCAAAGTTTGGTATTTTTTTTATGTCCAAATCGTTGTTAGTGGTTTTAAATTTTTGGGAAAAGGTGATTTAAAAAAAATTAAATTATTATTATTAATATGTATTTATTTAATTTTTTTTAAATAACTTTTTTTTTAAATTTTATTATAATTTATTTTTTATTTATTTTTAAATATTACTATGAATATGTATTTGTTTTGTGAAAATGAAGTATTGTAAACAAGGATTCCAAGTATGAAAAATCACAATTTTGATAGTGAAAATTTGAAATTTAAAGAATCTTCATATTAAAAATAAATTTGTTAATATTCATTTTCATTGAAATAACAATTTCAACATTTTAAATTTKAAAWTTGAAAATTTCCACAAAARTAAATAGAATAAAAAAGATACTCCAAAAGATAGTCTCATTTGCTACATACAAAACTAGACTTAGCTTATAGTCTAAGTGCTATCATTGCTCCATTAATGTTTAATTTGTTTAAGTGACATGTTATGAGTTTGCGGATTACACATATGTGCAAGGGAGCCATTTAATGTTAAGGATGGTGGGTTTCTTAAAAGAAGGAATGATTTCATGGTTTTAGATTATCTCCCCAAAGGGAAGGATTTCATAATTTTCAAGCATATTCACAAGGAAGTCTTTTGTAGTAGGATTTCATAGCTCTCAAACATATTCACAAAAGATGTCTTTTATATAAGATGGTGTCTTTTATATTAGATGGGCTCCCAATGAGGGTGTTTATTTCCTATGGAGCCAAAGATGAGGGATTACTTAGTAGAAGGGATGGTTTTATAGTTTTAACATGTTTTTTTCCAAAAAGGTAATTTCATAGATGTGTTGTGTTTTTACAAAGTGAATCATTTATTGTAGATGATAGGGTTAAGGAGGGGGCATTATTATAGATGGGTTTAATATGAAGGATTAATACTCCTATATCGTAATAGGACCAAGAATATAGAGATATTTAGCCAAAAGAATTATTTCATAACTTTGATACACCTTTATAAGTGAGTATTTATTTTGAACATGACCATAGGGAATCGGCAACTAGGCAGTGTGGTGCCATACATATGCCCCTTCCGCGAGCATGGGTAAATCGGGGGGATTTGAAATCGAAACCTCATCGAACATAACACTTCATATCACAACACTTTCCAATTGAGCTGCCCCCGGGGGCTTTATTATATATAACTATTAAAATTATAAAAAAAATTATATGTATTTACCTTAGTCAAATAATTACTATATTATTATTAAATCTTTTATCCACACAAGATATAAGACCAACACATTATTTTTAAATTGAATCATCGTTGACATCTTTATTATCGTCTTTAAAATAAAATCATAACTTAAATAGTG